>JACXGI010007266.1:5937-30028 GCA_016801175.1 Esox masquinongy
ACTACATGACATACAATACACACAGACACGTCATCATAATCACACTACATGACACAGTCATCATAAGCAACCAAACGCAATTTTTCAACTAAAACTGTAAAACAAATACTTCATGTAAAATGACCACGCTCTTGTCTGTGACCTGAAAAAAATAAAAGCAAACAAATCAACATGGGGTAAGTCCTTCAGACCGCAGCCGTTCAGTCCCCATCCCGCATCAGTCCTCCCCATCCAGCCCGAATGCTCCCAGCGGGACCCTCTCACTAACTCCACAGGTGGCTCAGCCCCATTTATACTGACCATTGTGCTCGACACAAAAGCAAACCAAATTAAAGATAATCATGTTCCAATGTGGCAAGTGGCCTGCCTCCATACTGGTTGCATGCGGCTGGCAGCGGGCCCTTGGTGGGAGATGTGTCCCAAATGTCTGATCAACTGTCTTCCCTCTGTCTCTCTTTCTCTACGGTTGTCAGCGTGTGCCCCTTTGGGTCTGGCAGGGCCTGGCAGCATACCAGCGTCTGGGGCTACTGGGCAGACTGGTGCCCGGTGGGAGGGCAGGCCGTGTTTCGGGGCGGCTCGTCATGCGTGCCGGGCTGTGGATAGTCAGCCGGAACACGGACAGAGAGGGAGGGTGGGGGGCTGAGCAGGGGGACATACAAAGGGTGTTGGACTCAGCGCTAGACACGTTTGACTAGGTGACAGTGACAATGGCAAGGCTTTTATGTAAGGCGTTGTGGTGCAGCGGCGGTTCTGCATTGAAATAGTTGTGTAATGGCCCCCAGGTGATGCTCAAACACCTGTTATTTCAATTTCGTTTGGCATTTGCATCCCAATGTAACCTTTATAAAGTGTTCTTAATGGTTCAATTTCTCTGCAATGTTTTTCCTTTTCTTCCTGTGGCTCTCCCCTCTCACAGATGCATAGTGTCATCTTGAAGATGTCAAAGGCCTAATTGTCTCTGGGATGGAACTGCCAAGCTTGTTGGAAACCGGCTGTTGTCAGATCTCTCCAGGTGCCAATATTCCCAAAACATTGCCAGGTTCTCAACACCAGGTTGGCATGGTTGGCACCGATTGGGTCTAGCACCCCTCCTGGTAGGCACGACTCTTGGCTGCGATAGACTGACTTTGGCGCTGCGGACACAGCATGCCACGTACAGATTTCTGCTGGCTTAGATCTCTGTGGTAACATAGGAGTACTTCCTTGAAGTACCAAGGCGCTCTGCCAGCCTGAACTAACTCCATACAGTAGTCTTGAAGAGACCTTCATCTTGGGATGATAAATGGCAATATTTCTGTCACACAAGTAGAACATAGGTCACAGCACACACAGGCACACCTGTCCTTGCGGTCCTGGGGTGATGTGTTGATGCCCACTCTCATGGCTCTCTCAGCTTGTGCCTGCCCTAGGAGGTAAGTGCCGAGGGGGTGAAGCAGCTGCCAGCGGTTGGTGTGGCCTGTTTGTCTCTGCTGATAGGCACGTGATATGGCAGACAGCTGCCAATACACAACCAGACAAAATCGATTAGACTGACAACCATGTGGTCACGATACAAACGTTAGGTAACACATTCACATCTTATCCCAGTACACACCAGTCATACAGCAATACCTATAAGACTACTTAGTAGTTAATTAAAATTCACAAATGAACTACCAGTACTAGATAGGATGACCCTAGCAGCAATTGGTCTCTTACCCTTCCCTCCATAGACACACTGCCTCCGAATGCCTAAAGGGCATTTATAGATTTTAATCTATAAATAGCGTGATAAGAAGTGTGTATTTCGTAAGGTGACACATAGGTCAGTACACAGAGTTATGCTTACATGTCTTCCGACTTACATGGGCTGAAAGCCAGACATTACATCCTTTGGGATAAAGGATTTCTGAAAAAATATTCAATTGAGTTTGAGGCGGGGCATCCACCTCTAGGACCGTTGAGTGTCAACCTATCTTCTTGGACAGAATCGATGTTCATATAGTGATTGTTACGCACATACACGTGATTGTTACGCACAGACGGATGCGCGCATGGTTCCATTGGCGATCTGACCATAATTATGATAAGGATAATGTAGCCCTAAAATAAAATACCTTCAGTGGATGCAACTTAAATTTAAGTTTGCTTTAAACTGCAAGTTGATAGTGGGTCCAAAAAACTTGGTCACGACATGACAGATAGGTTCTCTAAGTCAATCACAGAAATGAACCAATACTTTTTTTTAAATAACATTATTAAATTTCCCATAGGGTCACCGAATGTAGTCTGTCTGGGCCTGCATAAATGCCACATGCCATTACTTACATTTTGAAGCCAGTGGGTGGATCCATAACCTTATTAATAATGATTGCTTCCAGCGTATATCAACGCTCAGAAGGCTTAATATTCTTGATCTGATTTGACCCCCTATAAACATGCATTTTTTTATCAGCAAATTCATCACTTCCTCAAACTACCTCCTCCCTGTCGCAGCACAGGTCAAAGAAGACGAAGTACACATGCCCCAATTCGGAGTCCGTCTCAGCAGCAGATCAGACCAGCAAAGGAAAGTGGCAGTAAAAGTAGGCAACACGCTGCTGGCAGTGTTTGCGAGAAGCTGGGCAAAATTACGTTTTAAACCCGACCGTAACACCTGCGGTCCCTCCACGGACCCCCCTCACAAAAAAAAGATTCGCTCGCATAAGGTTCTGGAAAAATAACAGTCGCGGCTGAAAATATAATCAAGTAGCATTGCTATTGTGAGTAGACAGAAATTAAATGTGGTAATGACAGAAATTAAGTCCCGTAGTTAACCACGTTTAAAATATACAGTGTATGTTTTAATCCATGTTGCTTACAAGCAAGCTTGTATTTAAAAGTACTGATAGGGTTTGACTGCTGAACTAAGCTTTTTACAGATATCCTTCAAGAATCAATTGGTATAGGCTATTATATAATTCATTTTAAGTCCAGAGACAAGTTAAAGTATATGATACCAGAAACCGTCTTGTAAGTTAACATAACTAGAAGTAAGACGCTAAAGTTAAATGGCGCTTGACCTCAAGCAGGAGCAAAACAAAAGGCTACGTTTTCATAATATTTGGACTTCACG
Source organism: Esox masquinongy (assembly GCA_016801175.1). Taxonomy (NCBI): domain Eukaryota; kingdom Metazoa; phylum Chordata; class Actinopteri; order Esociformes; family Esocidae; genus Esox; species Esox masquinongy. The sequence goes on from JACXGI010007266.1 coordinate 9,032, forward strand.
AAGTAGGCTTGGTAGCAGGCTAAGAGATTAGTACAATGGTTCCCAAACTTGAGGTCGGGCCCTATGTGGGGTCCCCTGGTCCAAAATATGAGCTGTTTTTCAAAATGCATACTTCTGTTCTTTCTAGAGATTGTAGCAAGTACTGAAGTCAAGTGTCAAGTGCAATTTCAAACCTCAGCACAGTGTGTCTATTGACAATGGTGAGTGGGGCTGACACACCCGCCCTCAAACAAGACGGATATGGACATTGCAGTTGCTGTACCAGTTGGAGATGCTTCCTAAGACGATTCTCTGAATGGAAAAAAAAAGTTCCTATGAGACTTACTGGTTTTCTTCGGCAGCCTAGAGTTGAAGAGGTGCTGTTTGGTGGACCGTTTCAGGTCATCAGTGTTATACACACCCATGGTTCTTGACGCTTTTAGGGCCTGTGACATTTTCATGTAGTCTGCAGCTGGATGCTATTGCGCTTGCAGACATCTTAATAGTAAAAAAATAATACTTTCTCTAGCATTGTATACGGCATGTGCCATTGATGCGGCTTCTATTTTGAAGTAGTCAATTGTATTGGAGTACAATAATTCAATGGATAATGCCTTCCGTTGAACTTCTGCGATACCCACGCTAAAGCTCTCTGCCACAAAATTGATTTCTCTACCGATCTCTATGATTCTTCCTGGCTTTTGAACCAATCACAACGAGGAATACTACTTTGCAAAACTAGATTATAGTTACATTTAAAGATTACGCTTCCCGATTGGATAATACTGCACTAGCAGCGAGGTGACATTGAGGGAGTTAAATTAAGCTGATCTGTTGTGCAACGGGCCATGACCCGTAACACTAAGCAGCAAAAGCGGTGAGGGTGTACTTCCTAAATAATAATTGTGCTTATCGGTCATGTTGTCAACAACGCAGCAAGATGGACTTCAATCGAACAATAAATTGTGCTTATAGAAATGTTATCAATAAGTCAACATGGTGCATCGTTCAGGAAATATTTTCCATATTATGTGTCATACTCGTTTCTGTTAAGGCAGATAAAGCGCATATATAAAAAGAAAAATACCTTTGTGAAACAGACACCTACTCATTACTTCACGCGCTGCCTTCCTGATTGTTGACTATGTTCGGCTTACCTGGTCCGACCAAGGTTATTACTTTTCACCTGATGCAAACTCCTCTGACTGCAGAATCCCGGGACACATAATCAAATTCCGTCATTACGTTTGGGAGAGAAAAGACGAGGGAGGGGGAACCCGAATGGAAGCCATCGGAGTAACACAGAGGAGACAATCGAGCTTGATATAACTTGAAAAGGGGGACATATCATACGTAAAACTAACATTATCAAAACAACTTCGTTACCAAGGACACACGGGACTTTCCGCAGCCTTTGACTGTTCTGTAACTGTTATTATTAAAGCCAGTTTAGCATTGTTTATATTGTTCGAACAGGGAGGCCCGATCTGGTGGTGGTGCGGGAAGCGGCCGCCTTGGAGTGTTGTTGTTGTCGAGTGGTTCGGCCTTTTCGCGCACCAAGTAAGTGAAACGGCACATTGGTTGTGTATTTGGTTACATTTTGTGAAATATAGTTAGAATGCTATGCAAAGAATTCCAGGCCAATGTAAGAATTGGATTTCGTCAATCGTGACGTTACCGTCTATTACTGTTAGCCAAATATGGCTAACTAGCTAGCTAACTACTGTACTGTGTAGCTGTTGCAGCTCTAACGTTAGCTACTGTCTTTAACTAACAAGCTGTAATGTTCGCTAGCCAAATTAGGTTGATGGTATTAGTGTTATTGCTAGTTTATTATCATCTAATACGCTTTATTCAACATTACATGGCTAGTTAGTCCCCCCTGACTGTCACACGACGGTAGTGTAGCTATTAGTTAGCCCTAACGTTAATGGGTTGTCGTAATTAGCTTGCCATATGGATCTTTTGTTGTTAATGACATTCGTTTAATTATATTTGCTAAATAACATTTCTAGTTCATTCTGCTTGAGCGTAGACGCCACATTGACTATAATGTTATTCCATTAATAACGTCAACTGTTTGATTTAGCGAACGGTGCCTAATGTTATAAGTACTGTACTGTACTAATAGTGATAAAAAGTTGTAGATAACTTTTCACGTTGCTTTAGCCACATATAGAACAGAGTATTTATTTACTGAACCTGATAATGTAGCTCACTCTACCCTAACGTAGCGATTAAATTACTTTGAAATAACATTTGTGTTAATCTGAAATTCATATAATCTGGATACATACATGCATGACAAATCCACATGTCGCTGTAAACTTCAACCGAATAGTTTTAATTGCTTTAATGATAACTTGTCTAAGATGATCACAACTAATGCAGTTTATATTTTTTTTGGTCTGTCGCAGAGAATATGAAACAGACGCCACAATGACATCCAGATTTGGTAAAACCTACAGCCGTAAGGGCGGTGACGGCTCATCATCAAAGTTTGACGAGGTCCTGTCCAACAAGAGAGCCACACTCAGCACCAAATGGGGCGAGACGACATACAAGGCCAAGGTGAGCTCCAAGCGCCCGGGCCAGAAAACTGAGGTGGCAGAGCAGCCCAAGAGGCCCAAACTCTCTGACGACAGCTCTGAGGATCCCTTTGGCTTTGACAGCGATGAGGAGTCCAAGACAGTCACCTCTCGCATCCCACAGGCCAAAGCATCCCCAGTCAAGCCAGCATCCACAGAGCTGCCCCAGACAAGGAGGCCAGTCTTCTCCCTGGAATCCAGCAGCAGGAGCAGCATGCTAACCAGCCTTCCACCCAGTAGAGCTACCTCTAGTCTGGGCAGTGACAGAACCCAACCCAGGCTAACTGAGGACACAGCCAGGTTCTTCAACACCACCACCACAATAGGTAGGAGAGGCCTCATGTTGCAATTTCAAGTCCATTGTTGAATGTAAAATCGTGCCAGACGGAGGACGTAGTGTCAAAGTGATCTATTGGCAATTGTGCTGCCATTGAATTTTCCTCTGCCGATTTTGTGGTTTTCGTTTGTTCACATGAAACTTCGTGCCGTGTCAGCCAAAAATGGTTGTAATTGTTGAAACAGATTGATTTCCTGTAACTTACAGGGGATGTGTCAACTCAGAATAGTTATTTGCACATGGAAGACATTTTTGTGAAGATGTAAAATGCTCCTAATTGTGACTTTTCTGTGGCATTCTGAGGAGAACTGTGCTCTTAACTTTAGACCAATCAAATCCCACTAAGAAATGTTCTAACTGTGGAGCGCCCTGAGACAGTGCTCTGACTAATTTGTGCTTTATTTCAGTTTTCTCTTGTCTAGTAAATTTTTCTCTTATCTAATTTTTTAAGCAAAACATTAGGAAAGGCAGCTGCTAACACTATTTCAATTGTTATGCAAATAAATCTGATGGTCATGCATCACCATTGAAGGCAATGCGTGCTCTTGTATTGTTAGGTAATATACTTTTTGCGTGGCTGCTTGCCAAATAGCTTTGCACATCTGTGACCTCAGAAATGTAGCTATTCTCTGCAGACTACTCTTCATGAATTTTGTTTAATGAAAAACATGTACTTACAAGCTTCTTTGACGCAAAAAACAAACAAACCTGTGTCTGTCTTTCAACAAAATTATGAAAACACTAAATGCCAATTTATTTGGTGGTCTGCATTTTTTAAAATTGCAAATTTCAGAAAGCTAATTTTACCTGTGATTGATTTCAAACAAATGTATTTGTAAAGTAGTCTAATTATAGGACTGAATATGAAATATGACCTTCCCCTATAGTATGGTTGACCAGTTAAGACATGAGTTATTATAATTAGCAGTTAGGATTTATACGCAATTAGGTCTATTCATTTTAGGCCATATTATGTCACCCAGCCGCCTCTCTGACCTCATGCTTCCGATGAGTGGTCATTTCATTTCACTGCTGCAAATATTGTCAAGTTTTGACTTGGAAAAATCTTTTTGGGCAAATCTTGGAACAGAATAACATCCAACATAATCTGGGTTAGACTTTTGAACTGGCTTCCAAAGCCTCACAGGAGTGAGTTCACCTTCTGGATTGGAATAGCGGGGGACAAACTGTCAGCCTGGCAGGTGGCTCTCGTGGATAACATCCAAATCGCTCGCCTGGGACGTGCAAACCCATCAGAATTTACAGTTTGCATTATGCTGATGCTCTTCTCTAACACGAAGCCGGTCCACTTGACAGGTGCAGCTTCGTTTTTGGAGGCCGACCCAACTGATGTGGCAGGCGGTTATGATTCCATTCAGCATTGCTAAGCGGGTTAATGTAATTTACTGCCAGAGGCAACAACTTATTGATCTAGTTACAGGACAGTTTCAATGTACTGCTGCCGGCTGTGTTGTGCCCTGGTCCCCCATAAAAAAAGCATTGTTTCACATCATTTGACACCTCTTCATATTGCTGTATGCCCTCTGTCACACAGGGTCATTCAAATCAGTAGCACTCGACAATGTGTTGTGCCCAAGCTTTTAAACACTTAGAGAATGGGCTTGTTTGAAACTCTTCTATAGGCACTGTAGCAGCATGCCTATAGCAGCAGGTACTGTATGAAACAATAGCCATGTGCAAATCCGGTAGCATGAAAGTTAGCATTTATTTGTTTTGTATATATTCCCTTGTCAGTCTTCACTGTAAAAACTGAAGTGAAGGTATTAATTGGCACATTTAACTATAGCACTGCCATATTCCAACAAACTGAGGATTTCCTCTTAGGCCCAGTGTTCTCTTGTACACCCATAGAAACTGTAATTGTTTGGCTGGCACAGAAATCAATATGACCAGACCAGAGATTAAAGGAAACTTTACAGAGCTGGCACTTGCAATCGACTGATGGCTAATGCTTATTATGCCCCGTTATCAAGCTAAGCATTCCAAGCTGCCCTTTTAATGTGACTAATTGTTTAAAAGCTTAGTTGGAACCAAAAAACCGCTAACTCTGAGGCGCTCAGTTATGGCGATAATGTTTTGATCATTGTTCCACTCAGACATGTAGAGAAAGGTAGTCTCAAAATCCCTCAAATTTTCTTCCCAGTACTGGCTGCATAATAAACCAGCCTTTTTACAGCTTGGTTGGAAATCTAATCAGTAATTTCCTCAGTCAGACGGTTTCTGAAGTCCAAAAGATTTAAAAATAATAAAACATTCCCATTAAAACAATTCCCACAGGGGAAGGATATGCCAAACAAAGGTTGTTCATCAAATTTCTTGGCATTCTCAGCTAAAACCTCAACACTGAATTATTGACAAAACCATAGTTATTTTGAAGTCATGAATGCTAAGTGAGAGGTTGTTTGCGTACATATTTTGTTTTATTCACCGAAGTAACAACCCAGTCTGTTCCAAAACATAGGAACCTATCTGTAGTCACGCTGGTTACTGATTTTATATCTTTGGAACTACCCACAATGCTCTGTTGATGAGTGTTATCTACTAGCTATGAACTGTGCTCTGGTATTGAGTTTTTTTGCCTTGTCCTTCTGTTCTTTATCACCTGCAAATTATTTTCTGATTTTACTGTGCCTCACAAAAGTATTCACCCCCTTGGACCTTCTATGAAAACCAAATGGGTTTAATTAGGAGTTGTTCACTGATTCTCACTCAAGTACACAATGCTGTAGTGAAAAATAAAATCTACAATTTTTTCTAAATGAATTACAAATACAAAATGGAAAATACTTGATTTCTTAAGTATTTACCCTCTTTAGTCAATATTTGATAGAGGCATCTGTTTGGATAAGTCTCTACCATCCTGACACAGCAATTTTTGCTCATTTTTCTTTGCAGAATTGCAAAAGCTACATCAAGTTGGAGGGGGGACTTGGCTAAGCAACTCTTTCCTCATATCTGAGTTGGTTTGAGATTGGGGCTTTCACACTGCCACTCAAGGAATTCTTATTAAAACCAATCTGATTTCATGTGTAACACAAAATGTGGAAAAGTCCAAAGAGGGTGTATATTTTTGAGAGGCACAGTATTTGGACATCCCTTGCTATTGGTGTATAACTACTTTGGTGTGACACCCCGACATGCGAATCAACCACATCACATACCTATGTTGGGTGTACCTCAAAACGTCAAGTATTCACCCACACCATAGAAATCATAAACTAAGCTAGGTTATTTTAAAATACCCCAAATAGGACATAGACTGCACCTACAATCTGATTATTATTAGATTATTATTTCTTGTCTGTATGCATATTTATCCCACCTTTGAGAGGGAGAACGCCGCTTGACAAGGGAGCAGGGCTCCTGTCGGGCCGTAGTCTTTTCAAAGTGTGAAAAAATGAATCAACCTGGCTGTCTTGCAATGTCATGGTCAATAGGAGAATTGTTGATACAAGTCCAGTGCCTCTTTTGACAAAGGACAACCATATTGAACGGCCACTAGTGTGATGAGCAATCAGCGAAACACACAGGCCACAATTGCTACGAAATTATTTTAATTCAAAAAAATTTATTAGATCAGACAGCAGGCTGAATCGACCAAAGACGTTAGTGTTTGAACTCTCCCTGTGTAGAAGTTCAAAAGATACTGCTGTGATGGTGCATAATTATATCTGAAACACCATAATTATACAGGGACACTGATAAAACACCCCAAATAGTGTCTAGCTGTGGATTTTCCCTTTAGCATTGGACGGGCCCTAGCAGGCAATCTATATGGCCATCTTTTATCTTTCTGATGGCAAAGGCCTGCTGTTTTGTCTTCTGTGGGCTCATACTGGTGTTGAGCTATGGTAAACCTATTATGCAACTCTATAAACCTCATAAAAAATGTCAGACATTACTTCAGTGATGTTCTGTTCTGGGAAGATGGACTGGCAACTTTTAATTGCAACTTTTACAGTCCACTTTGCACACTCGCCTGTGTAGGATTTCCAATAGCAGTGTGTCAAAACATGCTAGTCTCATGGATGTGGATTTAATGTGCATGCCCTGTAATGTTGGCATGGTTGAACATGGTCATTGCTGGTTTCCTTCTAGCTTACTGTGAGGCAAGTAGCTAGGCAACACGTCCTTCACTGTGGTTTTGTTGTCAACTAGATTTCTACAGGTTTCACGGTGCTTGCTAATTTTTTTTTTTTAATTACTGTTATATAGGCTATGGGTTGTTGTTTAACTGTGTCACTCATAAGTATGTGTGGTTTGGGGTGGATCGCTCCTTTTTAAAGATCTAGACTAATCGTGTTGGTCCTCTAACATAGTGTGAACAGGAACCCAAAGACTATACAGGAAAACGCCACCTCGCTAGCTCCCAGTCAGATTCTGCATTACCTCCAATTCCTAGTCCTCATTTACACTGCTGGGGTTTCCTCATACCTCTGCAACCTCCATACATTTATCCTCCTGCTGTCTCTGCCCCTCTGGTCTACTCACCATCCCCAAAACAGGACTGTGCATCGGGGGGGGGGGGGCGGCTGTGCACCGGGGGGGGCGGACTGCGCACTCAGCTGCCCCCAAACTCTGGAACGGTCTCTCCTCAGCCACCAGCAACTTTCGCTCTATCACCACCTTGAAAAACACGTCTCGAACACCATCTGTTCAGTCTGGCTTTTCCCCTCTGCTTAGCTCAGCCCTCAGCTCTTGGTGAACTGTATTTTCTTTCTTGTATTGTTTTTGTACATTTGATCCTTTTTGCGGTACTGGTTCTTTTTTTTTATTTTATTTTTTAGGGACACTTAATCCAATGTTTGGTTTATTAACGAATTCTGAAATAAGCACAGTGGCAAATTATTTGTTGGGGAATTCAGACCAGAGTTTCCCACACAAAATATACATACAGTACTTGACCTAAATGGCAACGTTTAGACTTCAATGTGCTACCACAGAATGTCACCGTGGCTGGAGTGGGCCTTTAAGGGGAAAGCACACTTACCTGAGTATATTGGATATATTTACTAAAATACAGCGCAGTCTGTTCTATCGGATGACGCCTATTTCTCTTTATTCAAACCTTCTCCCTCAACTGTTTGTTAATTATTTATACTGTGCATGGACTAGGCATTCAGCTCTCACTCATGTCCCCATTTTCTGTTTGGGGAAGTGGCACCGATGCTGCAGTGTATCGAGGCAGCTTCAGCTGCTGTATCACTGTCAGACATGGTCATTGCCTGACACCAATGTGTTGCTAATACACTACCTTTTCCCCCTCCAGCCAAGCCCAGTCAACCGAGTTGGTCCACCGGGGGTGAGGGCGCCACTGGGCAGAAACACAGCTACTCGTGGTACCGCAATGCCTCGGAAAGCGACAAGAAGCCGATCGCTCAGACCACCACGCTAAAGAGCGAGGCCAAGGGGGCTTACGACGACTGGGATGCTGTGATGGGTCTGGGTCCCACTTCTCCTGCCCCAGAGCCCCCCAGAAATCCCCCTTTGTCAATGTTTGGTAGCGTAGGGGACTACGGCCTGGGTCTAGAAAGGGAGGACAAGTCCTCCCCAGAGCCGACTCCTAGTTATGAGGTGGGCCAGGGGGGCTTTGAGGTCCCAGTGGAGCCGTCTGAGTCCCAGGACCACTCCCAGTCTCTCCTCAGGGCCAGCACCAATTGCCGGACCTACCGCCGGCCTAACAAAGGCAAGCAGCCTGGGGACTCAGGATATGACAGCGCGAGCAGTACCAGCACGGCCTTCAGTGGTGGGTCCGGTTCTGGCCCGCTCAAGAGCGTCAACACGGAGAACAGTAGCAAGCTGGCGGGCTGCGGGCGAACGAGGGATTACACAGTGTTGCACCCGTCCTGCTTGTCGGTGTGTAACGTCACCATTCAGGACCGGGTCATGGAGGAATGCACCCCTCCTGCCACCGTGGCCTCCCCCCTGACAGACCTGGGAGAGGCCGGCCGACTGAAGAAGAAGACGGAACCAGCACAGGCCAAGCCTCCCAGGTGACTTCATGTTTGCGACCGCAGCTGAGCTGATAGACAGGGATAATCACTGTTGTTAGGTTGTAATGACGTTTGCTCTGTGTCTGCTGTCCTAGCAGTGAGAAGAGTCTGCAGTCTGCTGTATATGCTATGCTCTGAGATGTGCTTGTATATTATTCTAGTTTTGCCAATAACTTATCCACCTGCACAAGCCGTTTCATGTTAGCATGTTGTTCTAATATCTGTGCTCTCAGACCCACACAGCGCAAGACTAAGAAAGACACCAAGCTGGACTTCTTTGGCTTTGAAGAGAACAAGGTGGGCTTTTCTGCCTCCCAAGAGGACGGTAGTTCTGACCCTGTGATGTCCGGCAGTTCCAACTACAAGATCAAGTACTTTGGCTTTGATGACATGAGCGGAAGCGACAGCGACGAAGACGAGGGCTCCCATGCCGAAGCGAGACGGAAGACTAAGAGGCCAGCGGCTCCACACCCCACTTCTGCACCAGCCTTGTCTGCAGCTGCCGTGGACGTGATGGTGTCCAGCCCCCTGTCTGGCAGCGAGGATCTGGATGGTCTGACCAGCAGAACCACAGGTCAGGAACAGGGCCTCAGGCCAGGTCAGTACCACCACCCAACCACCCCCCTCTTGGCATATACTATCTTAGTAAGGAGACACTCAGAATCAGGTGCCCTCAGGCAAGGTCAATAACACAAACATTGATCTCTCTCAATACACACATGCGGACACGCGTGCGCACACACGCGCGCACACACACACACACACTCTAAATTCTTTATTTGAACACACACACACAAAACCCCATGAGTGTTGTAATATTTTGGTCAGGATTTGGAGTGAAAACCGCAAATAAAGCCGGACATTTCTAAAAAAGAGAAACTTGGAGTGTCTTACTCGTACTCGCCTACTCGCATGTCTTTTCTGTTTTATGTCCATACAAGTATGTATCATAATGGAATTTCTAATAATATCAAATCCTTCTGATGAATGTGACTTTGTTACAGAGATCACGTAATTCATCATGAGATCTTATGGACTTACTGAACTGTGATGTTCCTGTCATAGTCTGAAACATCTGTCTTCAACATGTCCCCTGTAGATATGATGGACTTCCCGGAAGACAACTCTGCCTCCGTGGGCCTAGAGATGCCCAAGAGGCCTCAAGCCAAACCAGTGGAGAAATCCAAGGAGTGCAGACAGACCAATAGGAAGATCTTCAGTGCCCCCAAAAAGGTAAGGGAAGTGCAGGGAGACTAGTTTAGCCTTGTGTTCATTAGATCACAGTGACGCACTGCAAAAGATTTAGCAGCTTGGTTAAGTTCAGGTAGTTCCTGTTTCAGACCGTTAGGTGCCTAATGAACTGGACCAGTGTTCACTCTCTAACAGCCTTATGGGAATCTCCTATGAGGTATTATTTTTCAAAGTATGCCTTATGAGTGTTGTGAAAGAATCTGAACTAACATGAGCTTTTCTCAGAGACAAAAACACAACGTTCTATTTTTTTATGGCTTATGATTGGAATTAATACACGTGGCGTGTGAAACTTGGATAATACTGTAGGTTGAATCGGCATGTACATTAATATTTGCCATGGCATGTTTTTCTGAAATTGAGAATTTCATATGGAGATGTGGTCAGCTAAAGAAGCTAGCTAGCAAAAGATGTCCACTGCATTAAAAGTCCACCTCAACCTATGTGCACGCACTTGCCCGTATTGGGTTGAGAGGGAGCTGTTGTTTTTTTGTAGAACAATCTCTGTTTTGAAATTTGTAAGTAGTTTATTACAGGCATGTTGAATTTCGTCATGATCTCGGCATCTTCACTTTGCTCTATTGTTCGGCCTGTTTTCCGCTTTGTTTTGAACGTTGTCATTGTGTACTAGGGCAGTAGCAGCCTACCGGATTCATGCGCATCACAGTTAACCCGAGTAAGACGGACAGTAAAAGGGGAGTGGCCAGTGTTTTTAGTGAGCAAGTTCTTGATTTTTTGCTTTTTTTAACATGGAGAACATTTGCTCTTAAGTTTAAAAATCTAGCCTTGTGCAAATCCATTTAGGATATTGTGTTATGCTGTATGTGTTTAGATGATTTTCAGATTGTTGAGAGTTTTGATTGTCTGTAGAGCTGAAAACACACTATACATAACTGCCTATTGCCTACTGCATCTCCAACCGGTCGTTAACCACTTTTTTGTTGCTTTCAATTAGGCTCATTCTTCTGTCCCCAGCAACTTTTTCCTAGGTCCTTATTGTACAGGAGAAATTACTGCAATGTTTCTTGTCAATATACCTGGATATATTAACGACTCTAATTGAGGCCCTATGAATTTTGTTATACATTTTCCCAAATTCACTTTCCTCTGTTTTATTTTTCCTGGCTTAGGTTTTTCTATTAGATATTATCTGGGGGCCTGCTGTGTCTGATATGTGTCAGATTTGTTCATGAAATGTTGCTGTGGAACACAGGCGACTGCATTCACAGAATTGTCTGCAAACATTTCTAGTAAGAGTTTTTATGTGATATTGTGTCTAGACTGATGAGGAAAAAAATATACTCAGTTCATTTTAGAATAAGGGTGTAATGTAACAAAATGTGTGAGAAGTGAAGGGGTCTGAATACTTTCCGAATGCACTGTATTTAATATAACAGAATAGCCGAATTCACTTAAAAATAATTTAAATAAACAATAGCCACCCTAACTGAACAGGGTATTTATGAGTTGTCAAAGGGCAGAGTTTTCAATTACTATTGCTAACTGCAGGGGTAGTGAAGTGGAACTCTGACACATGCAGTGTTAATGCATAATCATGCCAGCTTAGGGTAGTCTCTATTCGCAGCCTATTCCTTCCCTGTTGTACACTGTTTTTGATCAGGGCCAGTAAGGAGCCACATGGGAATCAGGGTGCCTTTTGGGACTCGGTCGCTAAGAACCCTCCTGAAAACCAATTGAATTCGATGCATAACAATGAATATTCTTTTCTCACAGTTTGCTTACAAACTGCAAAAACAGCTGTGGTTTTGCATAATAATACAGCCATTCCCTCTGTATTTTTTTTTTTTTTCTTCTCTTTTTGCGTTCCACTTTTCATTCTGCCTGTCCAGTTGTGTTTGATGCATTATTTGTGTGTTCGTTCTGGATGTGTGGACGTGACTGAACAGTGGGTTGTTTGTGTGTTGTTTATAAAGAGGGGCTCTCTCACTGTCTGTTTCTCTATCTCTCTCTTTCAGCCAGGATTATTGTTATCTGCTGCCTGTGGACAGGCCAAGGTTGCCCCTTCCCTCCCCTCAGTTCACAGCACACCCACCAGGCTATCCCTCCTACATTAATCATGAATATGATACACCTAGTACCATCTTTTCCTCTCACCTTCTCTCCCATCTCTCATCCTTCTTGGTCTGTCCGTCTTCCTCAGTCAGTCTTCCAACTAATGTTTATTTTCTCTGTCTTTCTCTCTCACGGTTTGTTTCTTTGGCGGTTGTCCCCGGGCAGTGATTTGGCCTGTATCGCTCCTAGAACTCTTAACTCTTATTGCTTTTTTGTTTTTCTTGTTATTTTCTTCGTCGTGTCTTCAGTCCCAGTCACTTGTTCGTTCTGCTGTAGCAACTGCTTGTCCTGTTGTCTGTGGTTCTCCTGCTATAGGGGGATAGCCTAAACTGCTGATATCTCTTGGTTTTGTGCCTAATCTCCAATGTTTAGGCACATGAGAGGTGTCTGGTATTTTTCACATGTAACACTTGACCCTGAGAAATCTTGTTTGTGTGTGTGCGTGCGTGTGTGATCCCTGACAAAGCTGATAGTGTAGGCGGTAAATAATTTGGCAGTCCAGGCAGCGGTAACAGAATTCGTGATGGTTGGGCGGGTGATGGTGTGGTGGATTAATTAGTCCGGCCTGCTGAAGGCATTGGATTGCTGAACAGAGGCATTTTCTGCCTTGGGAGAGCCATTCTCCTCACAGGGGTTTATCATGGTGGGCATTTATGGCATTTGGTGTAATGACTCATTTCAGACAGTTAAAAGTAATTAAATTAGAATGCACGATAGGTTATTTATATTGTCAAGCCCAATTCTCCCCTTGGTAGAGATGCACAGGTGTTCAAAAGGCCTGCGTTCCCCCCACCTTAATCATCATGGTAACCCTAAGTCTGCCTTAATGACTCCAGCACTCACAGAGTGCTTGGTCATGTTTGGAATACTGTCCTAAATACAATGAATATTTCTCATTACATCGATACATTGCTGGTGGTTTTGTATGCCTTTATGTTGTCTTATTTATTGGCTGCTTGTGTGGGGAAAAGAGCGAGACGGAGGAGGGCGAAAGAGAGAAGCAGAAGTAGGCAGGCCCAACTCGGCTACACAACTAGAAGCCATTATTTATTAACTCCTAACAGAACCTGTCTGGGATGGAGAAGTATAGAGGAGCTAGCTAGCTATATTCTTTTGGCTTAATTCACTGTTCTCCCCTTCCCAATCACCTTCAGATTCAACAGCCCAACTTAGCCTTTTGTAGCCAAATAATTTTTGTCTGTAACTTTTTTTTTTTTATTCCCTAAATGTATTCCATTTTCCTTTTGATTTAGTGAACTGTCATCCACTTGCTAACAGTACATACAGCACCTTTCTGACTGGACCACCACACCTCTAGTGCTCCTTTGATTGATGAATGCGGACGAACGCGTGAAGTAATGCATGTCATATAAATTAATGGATTATTTTAATCTATAATTTTTTTCACAGCTTTGTGTGCACGCGTGTGTGTTCACAAGTAGTATGTTTGCATACCTCAGAATGTATGCAAACATACTGTTGTCTCTATTTATGCTGGACCATAACATTGGTTGTTCAGTTTCTGCCTTGAGTTTTCTTGAGTCCCCAGTCTATATCTGTAAATGACATCTCCCCAGTATGAGGCTTTGTGTGCAGAGACTCATGAAGAGGACGTATATTACTTTTTATTTAGCCGTGTTTGGAAGAAGGAGCTCAAGTATTGCGCTTGGTGGTCGACTCTCTTTCCCTCCGTTTTACCTTGTATCACACCAGTGTCTGGTGTGTTATTGACCAGTAAGTGCACATGCACACGGAAAAAGGATTTGGTCACACCATTGACACCGCTATGCGGCCAGGCTGGGGTGAGATGTGCAGGTGGGTGGGTGGGGGGGTGGGGGGGGGTCTGCCTCCACTTAATAATGGGAGGATCAGGGCTTAGAAGAGTACAGGGCCTGAATGAAAGTTTACATACTCTCAGTTCATTGTTTCCCGCAGTGTTCTGTTTTGAGCCAAACCTTTTTTTTTTCTTCTTTTTTTTAAAATTTTTTTTTATTCATTATTAATATCCCAGCAACAGACTAAGCCAATAGGCTCCTTTTAAGCCGAAAGGAGAGGAGCCAAGGTCTGTTTGACTTTCAGTGTGTATGTACACAGTGCTGGCTGTTGTCGCCAGTCAATCCTGCTGTTTGAGTTGTCCTGGCTGCCTCTCATGGTTTAATAGGCGTTCAGTCAGTCTCTCTTCTTATTTGTTAGGGGAACTGACAAAGACCAGTGTCTCCAATCACATCCACTGTCATCTCACTCTAGGCTTTGAATTGCCAGGAACATCATGATACAGTATATTCAGTGTTTAGTGGCTGATAGAAATCTACTGCCATTTTTACGATTCTGTATTGCTATTCACAATAATATTACTTTTATTGTGATTTGATGTTCCATACATTGCTCAACATATGAGGGACAAAAGAGCCATTGCTAAAATGTTGGTTAGTAATGGATGTAAAAATGCTGAAAACAAATTGATTCACTATATAGGAGATGGAGAACAAGTTGTGAATGGAAAAACACTTGAGTTTCAAAGTGGATACAGCGAACTTGTCCAAATGTTCAATATTTCCTCAAAGACAATATTACTGTAGGGATCTACATCAAAATTTCCACTCTTCAAGCATTACTATGTTGTAAGACACTGAGATCTCTGTTACAGACATCGTCCAAAATCTGACTTGCAGACTAGCTCAAATGAGACCACATAATAAAAATAATTGTACCATTCCTACTTTATGAACTATAAGGCTTTTAGTATCCCCATTCCTTTCAATAGCTGCAATAGGTCACTATAAGTAGTGCATAGCCTATGAAAACCCAATTACTACTGCTGTCTTTGCCCCTAGAATTATTTCACAAGCGTACATTATGCAAAACTGGCAAGCACACTAAATTGACTTCTGTAATTTTTCTTTTCTAGTTATAGTAATTGATTTTCATTTAATATGTTCTGATACTGTACTTGCAGGGTTTGCTGAACTGTGTGATGAAATGTGAAGTAACACAATGGAGCTGCTTCACTGCTGTGTTTCTGTTGCCCTGCAGTCTCCCACTAAAGCTGTGTACAATGCCAGGCACTGGAACAGAGAACCAGAGGAGCTGCCCCCTCCACGTGTCCCCCGGTCAACTACTGCCCCCGTGAGTAACCCCCCCCGTCACCACCTTACTTAAGGCTGTCACCCTCACCTTTGTCTTGTGAGGTCACACCTCCAAATCCCATCAAGCCTCCTTGTGGGTAATGGAGACATCCGTTATTCATTACTGCTTTGAATGGAGAGATAACCGCGGACTAATGCAACAGTGCTGTGATGTTTGTTCAGCAACTATACTGTAGCTGCAACGCAGGAAAAGCCAAGCAGCAACGGGCGTGGGTTATGTACGTTGCGAGTGATGAAACAGGAAGGAGAGAGACCGCAACCCAGTCCACTGGCCTGTTAAATATATTGCTTGTTATTTGCCATCTTTTCTGGTTGCATAATAACTGTGTTGACCCTCTCAAACGAAGGGATTTAACTTAACAATTTTTGCAGCACATCTGGCACCAGCCTGTTAACCGTGCATTTCGGTTCTGAATGCTGCTCTTACAGCTCATGTTGTTCGTGCATTGCAGGGCCCTATATCTTCCTCTCCCCTCTCTTTCCCCCTCACACTGCCAGACTAACCCTAACCCCCTAACCCTAACCCATCTGGCACCAGCCTGTTAACCGTGCATTTCGGTTCTGAATGCTGCTCTTACAGCTCAT
Organism: Esox masquinongy; assembly: GCA_016801175.1. Classification (NCBI taxonomy): domain Eukaryota; kingdom Metazoa; phylum Chordata; class Actinopteri; order Esociformes; family Esocidae; genus Esox; species Esox masquinongy. Next base: position 25,005 of record JACXGI010007266.1, read on the forward strand.
TTTGTCCGTGCATTGCAGGGCCCTATATCTTCCTCTCCCCTCTCTTTCCCCCTCACACTGCCAGACTAACCCTAACCCTCACACTGCCAGACTAACCCTAACCCTCACACTGCCAGACTAACCCTAAACCTAACCCTCGCGCTGCCCGACTAGTTTGTGTGGTTGTGTGTGTTACTGAGACTTATCTTGCCTTATGTAAGGTGCAGAAGGCCGTTGGCTTGCCTTCAACTGCATGACTCACCAGCAGCAGGGCCGTGTGCCGAGAGCAGGTGGTTATGTGTGGTTTTTCCCGTCTCTCTGTTGACACTCTCCCTCCCTCAACCAGGCCAGCCAGTCGAGTGGGAGCAGCAAGGACTCGACCAACTCTCACAAAGACGACGGCCTGTTCAAGGCACCCCCGTGCCCGCCGCCCAAGGTCATCAAGTCTGTGTCGTTCCCCACCGAGCCCTACCAGGACATCGTCACTGCACTGAAATGTAGGAAAGAGCACAAGGAGGTGAGCTTCAACACGACACCCCCCCCCCTCCCCCGTGGGGGTTGATGATAGAATGTGGTAGCCTTGCTATGTCGCACTCTAGCGACTCCTTGTGGCGGCTTGGGAGCCTTTTAAGCTCCTACTTAAAAACATAATGTCAGACCACAGTGGCATTGGATGTGTTTCGGAAAAGATTCATATCTTCACATGGATGGGTCGGCTGGGAGTGTCTGTGAGGAAGCTGTGTCTAAGTCAAGAATTGGATATAATGAAACTGGAGATAAAAACAGTGTAGAAGTTCAAAAAAAAAAAAAAGACCTATACGCTTGTGAGACACGTGCCCCCTGGCAACCTCCAATTGTTTAAGCCCTTCTCTCCCCCCACACGTCTCTGTGGCCTCTGCTTCCGACAGTTCTGTCATGGAAATCATTTAGTCCAAAAAGAGAAAAGAACCAGACTGTTTAAAGCGACCGCAGGGAATTGTAAGGCTGTGCATCGATTGCTGTACCTCCTCCATACCTCCTAGAAGAACATACTGCCGGATCCCTGACCCCCTTATTTATCTCATTGGCCGAGTGGTGTCTTGCATGCTAAGCAGCATTATCCCTGCTAGGAAATGCGGTGTGGGCAGTCTGAGAGGGTGCCAGCAACAGAATAATGTTCAACCCACATTATTAGATTCCACCTGCAGTTTAATTTGTTGATTCTCGTTTGTATTCTTGGGCCCGGACCAGCAACAGGAAGCGGGCGTGTTGCTCTCATGCTAAGAATAGTAGGAAAGACCAGTGCAGCTTGAGCTGGCGTTTACCTCATCACTGCTCCGCCCTCACTGCCCCGCCACATCCGTGTGTCATTAGCTAGCAGTAGAACTGTAGCGTAACTGTTCAGGGGTGGGTTATGTAATGAATGTGGGAAGACATGGATCCTTTTGTATTAGTTACTAAATCTTGGGGCTGACGAAATGACTGTGATCACGAACCGATGATGTTCTACACTGACCGCTTATCCCCAAGGTTCTGTTGAGTGACCTATGGAGTCATGAAAGTTGAAATGAAATGCCAGCTAATCTGGGTGATTTGCTAAGCTGCAATATAGGATAAAGCGAACGGTGGTGCATTTTACTGTTATAAACCTAAGTCGTACCCTTAATGGTTCATGAGACAAGCATTACCAGCATCTCTTTCTTTCCAGCTGTACACAGTAGTCCAGCATGTGAAGCACTTCAACGACGTGGTGGAGTTTGGCGAGAACCAGGAGTTCACTGACGACTTTGAGTACCTGGCGACCGGCCTGAAGAGCGGCCAGCCCCTCAACACACGCTGCCTTAGGTGAGACCAGCTGCCTTCCCGATGTTTCTAACCCCATTATGGCCGTCGTTCGGACCCAGGGCAGGGCAGTGTGACGTTGATTGGGAGGTTAAAGGCACGGTTTACGCGCTCCAGTAAAACTCAATCTACTTCTCCCACAGTATCATCAGCCTGGCCACCAGGTGCGCCATGCCCAGTTTCAGAATGCATCTGCGGGCCCGAGGGAAGGTGGCCCAGGTCTTCAAGACGCTCAACGATGCCCCACAGCACCCAGTAGGTTGAGGTCCCTGCTTCTCCAGAGACCGTGGCTGGCTTGACTTAGTGTCCGCCACATCAGTAGCCGTTATACTGCGGCATGCCAAGTAGCATTTCACTTGCATGGTACCGCGGCCTGCATGGAAAGGATATCAAATTCACTCTTCTTTTTCTCTCTGCATTCTTCCCTCTCCCACCTCCTCTACCTCCCTCCCTCTCCTCCTTCCCTCCACCTTGTCCGCCCCACGTCCCGTCACTCGCAGAACCTGTCCCTGTGCACGGCCAGTCTGATGTACATCCTGAGCCGAGACAGACTCAACATGGATCTGGACCGGGCCAGTCTGGACCTGATGATTCGCCTGCTGGAGCTGGAGGGGGACCACTCAGTGGCCAAGGACAACCAGCTCACGGCCAGGGAGATGAGCAAGGTCAAGGAGAAGATCCGCAAGCTGTGCGACACGGTGCACAACAAGCACTTGGACCTGGAAAACATTACGGTGCGATTTAGTCTAGCTTGGGTCATATTCGTTAGGGCTCGGGACTTAAATGTTTTGCAATGGAACATGGGAATGAGTGTTTGTCCCTGTTTCAGTCCATTTTCTCCATGTGTTCTCTGTCTCTAACTCTGCCCTGACTCTTGTCCTATATCCCTGGCATAAAGGTCTGGCAGCTGCAGAGACACTACTAGAGGTTTAAATGTCTCCCTGTGTGGATGAGCAGGTGTTATGCAGACGTAATCTTGGGTTTACCTAATTAGTCTTCCCGCTTTTCCCCCTCTAGTGGTCACTGCCACAATAAGCAGCGTTTTGGATCAGATCAATTAAAACGTTGCTTGGAAAAACACTGCCTTGCTTGATTAGATGAGGTCTCGGTGATAGTTACCGAAAGAAACACAAGCTTTTGTGAATGAAATGCATGTCCATCTCTGACACACATGATTTCACTGCAGAGCCAATGTGTTTTTCCAAGCAATGTTTTAATTGATCTGATCCAAAACGCTGCTTATTGTGGCAATATAGGATGTGTTTAAATTTCAAGCTGTTAACCAATGTGGACATCTTAAGACGTCACGCCCTGCTTCGTTGATGCCTGGCTGTTAGCCTTTTCGTTCACATTCACTCTATAAATATCTTCTCCACTGGTGTTCTGTTTGGTTTTCCATATGTCCACATTGTCCCTATATAGTATATGACATTTGACCAGGGCCCATATGTTTCTGGTCTACAGTAGTGCACTAGGGAAGGAAAAAGGTTGTCATTTGGGATGAAGCCCTATTTCCCAGGGAGCTGGCCAGTCGCCTCAAGGTGTCCCAAATCGTTTTCATTCTTCAAAGCGCGTACACTTTATATATTTCTGGTAGCTTCAGATTGGATTCGATTGGAAATTGGGGGAAGGCTTCCATGGTTAATTAATCATAACATAATCTCATGGAAAGTTCTATGAGGAAATGCAATGTCATTATCGATTGATCTCAACAGTTTGTTTTAAATACATAAAATGCATGTGAATTATTTCTAAAAATTTTGAAAAGCATCTATTTTTTTTTTTTTTTATGAACAGTTGTTTCAGAACTGGCATTATGAGTGTGAATGGAGAGTATTTGTGCCAACCAGCATTCCTGAAAGGAAATTGTATTCCCGCCCTTCTTATTGTCCATCTTAGTTGGAATCTTTAAATCTCAACACAGTGAATTGATCGTGTTCATTTGTCCGCCAAGATAAAATTCTGAAGGGTTGTAAATAACTGTCTCCCATTGCTTAGTACTTTAGTATGTTCTTTAGATACTAGGCCATAAGTCAGACACCACTGGGCACATTTTTACTATTTTGACCAGGGGTGAATGATATGTCTTGCCATAGTGATCTGCCATTTACAAAGCAACACTGATTTTCCCCTGCTGTAGTCAACTGAGATTCGTTTGTCATGCGTGCTATCTCAGATACTGCCAACATTGCTTTGGTGAATAATGCGCTGTCAGAGATTTGCAAACCGGCAAACTTGCCGTTGAATTGAGCTGGTGCGATATAAAGCTTATTAGAATTGAGTTTGAGGCAGGATGTCTTTTTGTTTTGTAATTTGGCTGCTTTTATGTGCCCCTGCACTTGATATGTGTGTGCTATCGCTTGTCTCGTGAAATCGCTGCATCAACGTTTCTAGAGAGCAGGGAGCCATTCATTGACCATGGTAGTTCAGTGTGCTTTGATGGAGGGAGGGACTGTAATACTGTTCTTTACTCAAAGTTGTTAGACATTTAAAGAGTCCTATGTTCATTCAGTTATTGATCTTTCCCTTTGATATCCATTTGTCACATTAATGATGTGATAAGTCCAGTAGTCAGTTGTCGACCAATGGCAAGGCATGTTAAATGGATGGTCACAGGTGGTCAAATCAGTGCTGCCAGAAAATGTGTTGAGGCGGCATTACATTTTTTCAAGCATTTTTTCAATCCGGTATATTTAGTATAAGGAAATGTATTGATGCGCCGCTTTGATCGGCTTATTCCAGACAAATTTGGCTTGTGATTTGTGAATTTGCAGACAATTTACATTGTGCAGGTGGGCAGAAAGCTAAAGGTATGCACTCAAGTATTTCTTTATCATGCCATTAGCTTAGCCCTTACCTAAACATTGTTAGTGATCAAACCATTTTTTTTGTTCTGAACTATAGGGTGTGACCTGAAAATGATCGGGTTCCATCATAGCTTGTTTAGGCTCAGTTGTTTCATTATCAAAATACAAAAAATGTATTGAACGGTCGTCAATTACCAAGTACCTATAACAGTCTATAACCTACAATTCCCACTCAGGCAGAATCCAGTCAATGTCATTATTATGTTGGAAAAGGCATCTGCCTTTGATATGAGCAGTTGTGTCAGTGGCTGGGATGCCGCCGCCACGATTAATTACCACTTGTAAAAATAATTACAGATAGGCAGAACTGGATTTAGCATTTTGGAACACTGCTCCGATTTACCTAAGCAGTGCAAT
>JACXGI010007267.1:0-38145 GCA_016801175.1 Esox masquinongy
CAAACTTCAGCCAGGCTTGGATGTTTTTCTTTGTAAGAAAAGGCTTCCATCTTGCCACCCTACCCCATAGCCCATTCATATGAAGAATACGGGAGATTGTTGTCACATGTAGCACACAGCCAGTACTTGCCAGAAATTCCTGCAGTTCCTTTAATGTTGCTGTAGGCCTCTTGGAAGCCTCCCTGACCAGTTTTCTTCTTGTCTTTTCGTCAATTTTGGAGGGATGTCCAGTTCTTGGTAATGTCTCTGTTGTGCCATAGTTTCTCCACTTGATGATGACTGTCTTCACTGTGTTCCATGGTATATCTAATGCTTTGGAAATTCTTTTGTACCTTTCTCCTGACTGATATCTTTCAACAATGAGATCCCTCTGATGCTTTGGAAGCTCTCTGCGGACAATGGCTTTTGCTCTGAGATGCTACTAAGAAAATGTCAGGAAAATCCTACTAGAACAGCTGAACTTTATTTGTGATTAATCACAGTCACTTTAAATGATGGCAGGTGTGTGATGACTTCTATTTAAAATGAGTTTGAGTGTGATTGGTTAATTCTGAACACAGCCACATCCCCAGTTATAAGAGGGTGTGCACACTTATGCAACCAGGTTATATTGTAAGGTTTTTATTTTTCATTTTTCCCCCTCGAAGATTTCAGTTTGTTTTTCAATTGAATTGTTCCCATTATAGGTCACATTAAAAGTGGAAAAAGTTCTGACATGATTTATCTTTGTCTCATTCTTTTACATCACAAAAACCTGGCATTTTCACAGAGGTGTGTAGACTTTTTATATCAACTGTACTTGTGTTTTAAACCCAAAGCCTGATGCTCGTTAATGGAGTTTAAATTCTAAAATGGTAAACTGACAAATGGACAAATGGGGTAGATTGATGCAACATTGTTTAGAGGTCTAGATTGAGTGTCCTTGGAATGACTCACTGATTGTACCTTGATTTTAGTGACATCATGCATCTGTTTTCTGTTAACATCGCCTTTCTTGAGAATTTTCTGTTTCTTACTTTCCACCCTACTGTTACTGTGTTGATAAGTCGAGTACATTTTTACAAAGAGCAACGATATTAGATGGGTAGGACAATAACTCTGAACCTTCAGTTAACGTAGGATATTGGCTAAGTTGAAAGCATGACGTCTCTTACTACAGATAGTTTGGGGACAATGTCAGGTTTTATTGTGTGGAAACTTACGTTTCATGAACATTTCACACAATCCATTTGGCCTTTATGGCCTGTCAGCAGTGGGTAAAGTCCTGGGCTCCAGGAAGGGGGCGGACCCCTGGGATGGCCTCTATCAACCTTTCCCATTAAATCAAAATAGCCTATTACTATGGGTTAAATTAGTGTTCTGATTGGTCTCACCTGTGGTAATTTCCCCAACATGAGTATATTCAGTTTTGGGATAATCAAACGTTAAGAGCAAGCTAAATATATTTTCCTCTCTATAGCTTTCATGTTGATATGTATGGTTTTCAAACTGACTTGTAGTGAGGGTAGAGACCTAAAGTCATCCCCCATTGTTAATAATTAGAACAATCTTGATGTCGATGCATGACATATGCATGAAAGTTGTGATTTTGGTTTTGGCTGACTGCCACTATTTGGAATAAACTACACATGCATCAAAGTTGGAGAAATTCCCCAAACTTTAGGAGGTTAATCAAGACATTGTTTATGTTGTCACAAAGTACTTTGGCCATTGCCTGTGATAATGCTAATTTTGGTTACGGTTCATATGCAAATTTGAAGGTTGTTTCACTGTGTAAGGCCCATTTGTTGATGCGTTATACGGTTTAGAATTCCCTCACACAAGCGACCGTATTGCGCATTTGTTGTTTTTGATTTTGTTGGTGGATGTTGTGTTTTTATCGTTTTCATTTTTGTTTTTGATGGATATTCAGTTTGCAATTCATTACTGAATGGATATTAGATTCATCCCTACTATCGATTTTCTTTTTTGTGTCCGTTCTGTGTACTGCTTTCCCTCATGAGTCATTTTGTGACTTTATGACATGAAAGCAGGGGGGAATGTATGAAATGATTATCTATGATGAAAAAGACTTGAACTGAGAGTTCAAAGCGAATTAAATTGGTACTTAAGAGTTACATGAAGAATTGAGTTTTCCTGTTTGCATAGTTATATTATAAATAGTTATACTAGAGAATCTCTTATGGCCCTTAGTAGCTAGTCACCGTGTTTGTCTAATTTGGGTTTTTGGAAACTGTTTGATGTAAAATCTAACATGATTATGGTTGAGTAGAATACATCTTACCACTTTGATTTGGTTTTGCAAAGTAAGAACTAATTTGTTGGGATGAATAGTGACTATGAGAATGTGACTGTTCAGTTTGTTTGTTTGATATTTGATTAGAAGTAATTATGCTAGTCCCATGTATGAGGGAATAAGTGGGTAAAAAGGTGCAGAGAGCACGTTTTTGTTATTCCTTACATGGGTACTAAGTTTTGCTATGTTTTAATTGAAACTGAGAAAGTAATTCTGCATCAAGTTATATTCTAGAAAACCAAGTTCAGAATTTTATTTAGTCTAAATTGTAAAGAGAGATACAGACCCCCTGGAGTGCACTACTCACTCACACAAACACCAGTGTGGGGGGATGGGGCTGCTTGAATTGGGTTTTTGACTCATTTGAACTCCTTAGAGAAAAAACAGATTTACTGATGACATTATCAAAATTGGTAATCTAATTCGGCTACATTGTAACGGCGGGTGAAGTGGAGGAACCAGGCGTAGGCAGATAACTCTCGATGTAGGGTTTTAATCAAAAACAAACACCGAGCATACAAACAAAAGTAAATGAAAATAAAGGGGCTGATATGTAAACAGCAAAACGAACGGACTCACCAGTACATGTGACAGTAGACAGCAACAACAATGATCGACAAATGTGGGAAGCAGAGGGGAAACATTTAAACACATACTAATGAGATGATTGGGACCTGGTGTGAATAGTTGAAGACATGTGACACGAAACAAGTCCGGGATGTGTTTGTGGAGTGATGGGAACTGGAGGTGTACGGAACGGTGGCACTGATCCTCACCGTGCTGTGACATACATTGAATACTTTGTGTTCATTATTCTGGTTTTGACTTGAAGGAACCGGAAAATGTCAATTCCATGTTTATTTACATATTCAATGATTCTTCATTATTTTTTATAGACATGTATACCTATGTACATAATTTCTGTCCTAGTAGGCAATCACTGGAATGTTAACGGTTAACAGATGTTTCTTTAAGGTGTGAATGCTGGGACAAAAGGTTTGCATGCTATTGCCTATCTGGTTTGTTTCTCGAGATAACATCACTCTGTCATATGATATGGCCCCAGAACAGATTGGAATGTGTCCCTAATTGATAAGGGGTCTAATCTTCAGGACTAGGTTTTGTTATCCTTAGGTCAGTACCCTACACCTTATTCCCTACACCTTATAAACCAGTTTGGGAAAGCTCTCTGTTGCATTTTTTTTCTCACTTCTGCCTGCATCTTCAGTCTCCGGAGAACTTCCTATCTTTGATACTTTTACTGTAATTGTAATACTCTCTTTATATATTAAATCCATTGGTTACATTAATTGATTCCAAATAGTCAATCTTAAATGGATCAAAATCCAGTTCCTTCAGACTGGTTACGACCATCAGTTAGCTCACAAACATCAAATTGTAATGAACACCGAGACCCGGGGTGTGTGGTTCCAATTGCTGAAACGCAACTGTCGATTTATTTTGGTACAAGGGAGCAGGCAGGAGCAAAAACAGTAGAGACAGGCAGGTAGGTTCGGTAACCAGGAGATCACTCCACGAAGGCAACGGCACAGGCAGGGATTGACAGAGAGGAGAAACCAAAAGCAGGCAGGCAGGTCAGGATACCGGGTGATCAGTCCGCGAAGGCAACAGTACAGGTAGGAGTAGACTGTAGGAGAATCCAGGGACAGGCAGGCAGGTCGGAATACCGGGTGATCAGTCCGCGAGGGCAACAGTACAGGCAGGGTTAGGCGGTAGGAGAATCCAAGGGGCAGGCAGACAGGTCAGGATGCAGGTTATTAGATAACAGGATAGGACTGGAAAGGGAAGGGAAAGAGCAACAAGCTGGGAGCAAACAGGCAAATGCAATGAGCTAAACAACGGCTTGACAGGTCCACTATGAACAATACCTCACACTGGAGTGGAGGCAGAGCACAGGCTAAATAGAGAGGTAAACAGGGCACAGGTGTTTAGTATTCCGGTGATTGGGATCTGGATTGCTGGGTGCGTTCATGAGTATCGGGAAGTGAGAGCGTAACGGTGGCAGGTGAGGAGCGTGACGGGGAGGAGTTGGATCCGGAGTGACGCGAGAACCTCACACAAATAGGTTGAAAGCCAAATTGACACACTGGGTTGAGACTTTCTTTAAAACAGAGGTTTTTAAGAGAAAATTGTAACTGTTACTTTGAGAGTTTATGTAGTACAGACGGGAGTTGAAGAGTACAAAAAGATGGGAATTGGATCTGGATTCTTTATTTCCTTGTGTAAAAGTGTAACATGTTTATAGATCAAGATTGGGTCACTCACTTCTAATTGGGACCCTTCCCCTCCTACTCTAGAGTGAGCTCTAGGGAGATAGGGCATAAAGGGGGTCATGTTTTATGACAGGATTACAGTGTCTTTTATGTGTCAGTACTTAGGGGAAACTGACACTGTGAAACATTTGGTGGAGTTATTAAAGGTTAAATAACAGTTGTTAGCTGAGCTTCAAGATGGTGTGAAATATTTTGATTTGCAATAAGGTATTTAATCATTTGTGTTGAACAAAAGTGAATTTGATTGTGGTTGCGAGACAAAACAATCAGATGTAATTATCTGATTAAAATTGTTTATGAACTACTCTTTGAGAGTGATACTTCAACATAAGCAAACTATCTTAACAGATGATGAGTAATTGGGGCAGTAATAGGAAATTGTGTTCTTTTGTTCTTGTAGTTTTGTTATTGGTTGGTGTGTGAACCACCTATAGAAAAGAGTGAAATTGTTATTTTCCTACACTAGCAGAACAGAAGCACCAGAAATGTTAAGTGTTTCTACGATACTGTTACTGTTTACAACTGTTCTAATCTATTTAGGTAACGGAAGCAGAAAGACATTGGATATACAGGTATACAAGTTTAAGTGTTTGGTAGGACTGTGTTCTACCAACAAGCAACAAGCTAATGTAATGGACATATTTCTGATTGTGTACTGTGCAGTTGCAACTAATCTTCTCCTAGAGAATTCACTGACAGGTACAGGACACTTGAAAGTGATTCAGCGATAAAGGACTGGTTGGAGCCCAGAGACTGAGTTTGCCTTAAATGACAATTGTGAGGTGGGCTGAGATAAGATGGATCACACACATACGGACTGTCCCACCAGTCCGTGTGTGGGACAGTCCGGTGCAGCGAGTCTACAGTAATGCCTGGTTCCTGACAGTTGTACTAATTCTAGTCCTGATGATTCTGCCTCGAGATGAAGAAGGCAACCTCCAACCGACGGGGCGAGCTAAGGAAAGCTCCAGTTCTGGAAGACATTTACTGGGGCACGAAAAGACCAACTGCATGACATCATGCCATGCTGGTTGGGTCCATACCAGGTACACCTCATCTGCTGTCCAGGCAGCTGAGAGAGGAACCTTGGGTCGACGCCACACGCTACAGGAGGGCTTTGATGTTTAAAGATTAGGCACAGTGAATTGAAGTCACCGAGGGCAAAAGTGAGGTTTTTTGGTGCTAGTAACCATCACTTCCAACCCGGCCTGCAGCTATACAGTGAGGGAAAAAAAGTATTTGATCCCCTGCTGATTTTGTACGTTTGCCCACTGGCAAAGAAATGATCAGTCTATAATTTTAATGGTAGGTTTATTGGAACAGTGAGAGACAGAATAACAACAAAAAAAATCCAGAAAAACGCATGTCAAAAATTTTATAAATTGATTTGCATTTTAATGAGTGAAATAAGTATTTGATCCCCTCTCAATCAGAAAGATTTCTGGCTCCCAGTACTTTTACAGAGGTAACCAGAGTTGGGGAGTAACGGATTACAAGTATTCCGTTACATGTTACAAAAAACAGTAACTGTAATCCGTTACGTTACCAACCAAAATATTGAAATCGGATTACAGATCCTTTTGAAAAAATGTATGATTACTTTTGGATTACTTCAATTGAAAAAGAATAGGTGCGCCTCAGTTGTGTGTGATCATCATGCACGCAAAGGTGGGCTTGCATAACCAGATTAGTGACAGCTGAAGCCTAGCTTAATTTTCTCCGGTTTTGGTTGGTTGGATGGGTGGTAAAAACAGAGTAGGCTATAGCTACGATAATATTAGCCAAGCTATATAAAATGTTATTTAGTTATCTACTCGACGCATAATTCTCAGAACAATGATAGTCGATACCTGGTGTTATATCTTTTTCAAGTTTCATGGTTTATTTGTCAAATGCACTGAACACAGCCAGGACGAGTTGCACCGAACAACTTAGACAGGAATTGTTTAATAGATTAGGCAACTATTTGTTAGATAGCTGTAACATGGCGCTGCCTTCAAGATAAAACATTATATGGAATTCACCACGACATTTGAGGAGAAAATGTGTGTTGGGAAGCACTCTGCCAAAGGACAATTATTTGCATTTGACGCAGCCACATCAACTTCGTTGTCACGATTTAAGGAGACGGAGGCAAATGCAGAGTTGAAAAACTGAGCTTTTAATATAAACAGAAAGAAAACAAAACCTAGTGTCGTGCACTGAGACACAAAACATAGACTAAACACTGGAACTTGGAACCCCACAGTAACAACACAATGACCGACAAGAAACACTGGGGCAGGAGGAATTTAAATACACAGACTAACAAGGAGAACAGAAACAGGTGGGGGCTAAACACAGGTGAACGGAATAAACTGATTAACTGAAACGAGAACAGGAAAGACCAAACAAGGACATGACAAACCAAGGACACACAGAAAACACGAAGGAGAACGGTCCCTTCCAGCCAGGACCGTCACAATACCCCCCCCCCCCAAGGCACGGACACCCGGAAGCGCCAAACAATCAAAGGGAAGAGTGGGCAGAGCTCCAAGGCGGAAGCTCCGCCTCGGGATGGGGACCGGGGACAGATACAGGTTGAGGCTCCGCCTCAGGACGGGGATCGAGGACAGGACCAGGCGGAGGCTCCGCTGTGGTGCACCGACCAGGAGCCGGCGGAGGATCAAGGAGAGCCGGCGGAGAATCAGGGAGAGCCGGCAGGGACAGGGGCGACTGCAGGCCGCGGAGCAGGGACTGGGGCAGCGGCAGGCCGCGGAGCAGGAACAGGGGCGGCGGCAGGCCGCAGAGCAGGGAGTGGGGCGTGCCGGAAGGCCAGCCTACAGCCTGGCTAGACTGGGTAGAGCTTTGGGGTTGCCACTGGGCTGGCCAACACTCCAACGGGTGACGGTAGGGGTCCTCCTCCTCGGACTCGGAATCCGGCCATCCAAGGAGTTCCCCTACCATCCACTTCAGTTAGTCACATCCGCCAATACAGGTAGGCCATTTGATTCTGCATTGCTTTGCATCTCTGAAATTGTGTTCACTTGTTATCATTGACTGCTGACGTCATTTACTTTAAGCCAAGAGTGCAGGTTTATAATCACAGTTTATTTATTTCATTTGCGTTTTGAAAATCCGTCACTGGCGGCCCTAATAATCGCAGGTTACCGCAGGTTACCATCACATGGGGTGGCTATAAAAGAGGATGCAGCCTAGAAAGAGGGGAAAGAGAAGGTAGCGACGTCTGAACAACACAGTCTGTCGAGCCTCCTGTAAAAGCACTGTAAAAGTGTGAATTCACGCCCATATAAATACTTGAGGAACTTCCTTATTCCACAAATAATGGCCAAAGCTGCCTTTTCAATTTGGGCATAATTTTTGTCCACATCCGTCAGTGTGTGAACTGAAAGCAATACTTTCATACTTTCAAAGCATACATTCATACAATTCCACACTAGCTAGGATCATGCTATAGTAATTCAGTAACCCTAAAAACGACCTTAGCTCACTGAAATTTTTTGGTCTTGGAGCATTCACAATAGCTGCAGCCTTTTCAGTGGTGGGGTGTAACCCTTCCTTCTCAATAAGGTGTCCCAGATATTCCACACTGGTTTCCATAAATTTACATTTTGACGACCTCACCCACCCCATAGTGTTCCAGCCATCCCAGTACCTCCTCCAGTCTCTTCAGATTGGAGCTGACAGTAATCAGGATATCATCCAAGAAACAAACCACCCCGTCTAATCCCTGTAATATCTGGTCTATCACTGATTGAAAAATGGATGGAACACTGGAAATCCCGTAAGAAAGGCAGTGATATCTATACAATCCACGGTGTGTTGATGGTCAGATACGGTTCTGAAGCTGCGTCAAGCTGCAGTTGATGAGAGTGGCAAACAAGTTTCAACATTAGATTGAGGGTATGACTCTTCAACCACACTCTTATTTATGGTTATTTTAATTGCCACAGATGTGAATGCTTTTGTCTGCCTTTGGGACGATCACGATTAGTGCTGCCCAATCACTTCTTTCAACTTTCGAGATTATGCCACTGTCTTCCAACTTTTTTAGCTCTTTTTCTTTATCAACTCACTCCTTTAAGGAGTATGGAACAGGCCTGGCCTTGTGGAATACTGGTCCGGCCTCTGGATGGACACAAATTTTTGCTTTGAAGTCCTTTATGAGACTTGATTCCTCCTCAAACACAACTTGGTATCTCTGTATAACTTTTTTCACAGCTGGGTCAGCTGATCCTTCACAGCGCTGTAGCAAGAAAACATTCGCATTCCAATAACTGAATATGCTCTAGCCAATTTCTTCCAAAATGTGCAGGTTTGTTACTCTGTACAACCATCAAAGATACCGTCTGCAGATTTCCATAGTGAGGGAAAAAAGTATTTGATCCCCTGCTGATTTTGTATGTTTGCCTACTGACAAAGAAATGATCAGTCTATCATTTTAATGGTAGGTTTATTTTAACAGTGAGAGACAGAATAACAACAAAAAAATCCAGAAAAACGCATGTCAAAAATGTTTTGATTTGCATTTATGAGTGAAATAAATATTCGACCCCTCTGCAAAACATGACTTAGTACTTGGTGGCAAAACCCTTGTTGGCAATCACAGAGGTCAGACGTTTCTTGTAGTTGGCCACCAGGTTTGCACACATCTCAGGAGGGATTTTGTCCCACTCCTCTTTGCAGATCTTCTCCAAGTCATTAAGGTTTCGAGGCTGACGTTTGGAAACTCGAACCTTCAGCTCCCTCCGCAGATTTTCTACGGGATTAAGGTCTGGAGACTGGCTAGGCCACTCCAGGACATTAATGTGCTTCTTCTTGAGCCACTCCTTTGTTGCCTTGGCCGTGTGTTTTGGGTCATTGTCCTGCTGGAATACCCATCCAGGACCCATTTTCAATGCCCTGGCTGAGGGAAGGAGGTTCTCACCCAAGATTTGATGGTACATGGCCCCGTCCGTCGTCCCTTTGATGCGGTGAAGTTGTCCTGCCCCCTTAGCAGAAAAACACCCCCAAAGCATAATGTTTCCACCTCCATGTTTGACGGTGGGGATGGTGTTCTTGGGGTCATAGGCAGCATTCCTCCTCCTCCAAACATGGCGAGTTGAGTTGATGCCGAAGAGCTTGATTTTGGTCTCATCTGACCACAACACTTTCACCCAGTTCTCCTCTGAATCATTCAGATGTTCACTGGTAAACTTCAGACGGGCCTGTACATGTGCTTTCTTGAGGAGGGGGACCTAGCGGGCGCTGCAGGATTTCAGTCCTTCACGGCATAGTGTGTTACCAATTGTTTTCTTGGTGACTGTGGTCCCAGCTGCCTTGAGATCATTGACAAGATCCTCCTGTGTAGTTCTGGGCTGATTCCTCTCCGTTCTCATCATCATTGCAACTCCACGAGGTGAGATCTTGCATGGAGCCCCAGACCGAAGGAGATTGACAGTTCTTTTGTGTTTCTTCCATTTGCGAATAATCGCTCCAACTGTTGCCACCTTCTCACCAAGCAGCTTGGCGATGGTCTTGTAGTCCATTCCAGCCTTGTGTAGGTCTACAATCTTGTCCCTGACATGCTTGGACAACTCATTGCTCTTGGCCAAGGGGGAGAGTTTGGAATCTGATTGATTGAATGCTTCTGTGGACAGGTGTCTTTTATACAGGTAACAAGCTGAGATTAGGGGCACTCCCTTTAAGAGTGTGCTCCTAATCTCAGCTCGTTACCTGTATAAAAGACAACTGGGAGCCAGAAATCTTTCTGATTGAGAGGGGAGTACTTATTTCACTCATTAAAATGCAAATCAATCATTTTTGACATGCGTTTTTCTGGATTTTTTTGTTGTTATTCTGTCTCTCACTATTCAAATAAACCTACCATTATTATTATTATTATAGACTGATCATTTCAGTCTATAAATGATACTTGATTTTACGTATGCTAATAAGCGTAATTACCGTTAATTAACTATTAGGCTGTATCTTTTGAACCGTTCATGCTACAGACACGGAACCAACTTTGTTTCACACATTTAAGCTATCCCCATTGCAAATTAAGAAACAGTTAGTGATTTTACATATGCTAATTAGCATTATTAGTTTATATTTACTACTAGGCTCTATATTTTGAACCATTCGAGCAACAGACACGAAACCAACTTTGTTTCACACATTTAGCCTATGCCCAGTTCATATGATGAAACGTTTATTGATTTTACAGAGACTAATTAATATAATTAGCATAATTAGTGTTGATTAACTATTAGGCTGTATCTTTACTTATGCTGATTAGCGTATTCAGCATTCATTTGTTATTAGGCTGTATCTTTTGAACCGTTCGAGCTACAGATAAAAAACTGACTCTCATTCAAAAATATAGACTATCCCCAGTTCATATAATGAAACCTTTGCTGATTTTACGAATGCTAATTAGCATAATTACCATTAATTAATTATTAGGCTGTATCATCTGAACGAGCTACAGACACAAAACCAACTTTGTTTGACCAATTTAAGCTATCCCTTTTTCAAATCTGGAAAAGTTGTTTGATTTTATGCATGCTAATTATCGTAACTAGCGTGAATTTACTATTACGCGTTATCTTTTGAACCGTTCAAGCTACACATACGAAACCAACATTGTTACACCAGTTTAGGCTATCCCTACATCAAATTAGGAAACATTTATCGATATAATTTGCGTAATTAGCATTAATTAGCCATTAGGATGTATCTTTTGAACCGTTTGAGCTACAGACACAAAACCAACTTTGTTTCACCAGTTTAGGCTATCCCTTTTTCAAATTTGGAAAAATTGTTTGATTTTATGCATGCTAACTTGGGTATTTAGTGTTAATTAACGTTCAGGCTGTATATTTTGTACCATTTGAGCTACAGACACAAAACCAACTTTGTTTCACACGTTTAAGCTATCCCCTCGGGAAATAATGAAACGGTTATCGATTTTACATATGCTAATTAGCGTAAATAGTGTTAATTAACTACTAGGCTGTATAATTTGAACTGTTTGAGCTACAGACACGAAATCTGCGATTGGTAAAACTTTTATGAGCTTTAACTATGTCATGTATGCTAGTTTATGCTAATTACCCTCACCAACAGTGAATCTCTTGAACCTTAAAAAATACAGACTCCAAACCTTTCGATAGGTAAACACTATTTCAAACCATAAATACTTTTTAAACAGCTAGCAAGCACACCACATTTTCATCAGGAAATGTACTTGTCTAGTTATGTGTGCTTGCCAAAGGGAAAGCACAACTATAGGTTTCTCTCATACTTCTTCTCATTATTATTATTCCTCCAGCTCTACAGCCTAAACGGTAAAGGCTATGATCACGAAACCAACTCCAAAACGTCCCACATGCTCGAACTCGGGTTGCCTGAGCAGATTTTTTTGATAGCTATTATACTTTTTAAACTATATCAATATTTAAATGAGCCACCAATGTATTTCAATGGGAAAAAAGTGTCCATAGACTTGAATGGTAAAAAAGTCAAAAATTCTAGGCACATCTCTTCCTACAGTTTTTAAGCTATCAAGTCCAAACCAACGCCAAGATGTTCAGTCTGGCCCAACTTGAGTTGCTTGTATTCAGATTTTTGATACTATGTTTACTTTTGTAATAATTAACATTCAAATCTTGCATAAATTAACGTGTTTCAATGAGAGCCAAAGTAATACAGAGGTTTCAATTCAAAATGTTCATGCTTTAGGGCCAATCAACCTTTGATAACAACTTTAAAGGTTTGAGGCTATCCTAAATAAGAATTTCATTACATGTTTATGTAATGTTTAATTCATGTTTCATGTTTATTGACTGTATAATTCCTAATTTAAATCGTTAGGATATAACTGAGAATGACTCTTGAACCGTTCGTGCTACAGACATGAAACCAACTTTGTTTCACACGTTTAGGCTATCCCCACTGCAAACTATGAAACGATAATTGATTTTATGCATGCTAATTAGCGCTAATTTGCATAATTAGTGTTGATTAACAATTAGGCTGTATCTTTTGAACCGTTGGTGCTACAGACATGAAACCAATTTTGATTCATACATTTAGGCTATACCCATTGCAATTTATGAAATGGTACTTGGTTTTACATATGCAAATTTGCGTAGATAGCGTAAATTAACTACTAGGCTGTATCTTTTGAACCGTTGGAGCTACAGACATGAAACCAACTTTGTTTCACATGTTTAGGCTATCCCCACTGCAAACTATGAAACGATAATTGATTTTACAAATGCTAATTAGTGTAATTACCGTTAATTAACTATTAGGCTGTATATTTTGAACCGTTTGAGCTACAGCCACCCAACTTTGTGACACCAGTTTAGGCTATCCCTACTTCAAATTTGGAAACATTTATCGATTTTACATATGCTAATTTGTAATTAGAATTAATTATCTATTAGTTTGTTTCTGTTGAACCGTTCGTGCTGCAGACACAAAACCAACGTTGTTTTACACGTTTAAGCTATCTTTACTGCAAATTAAGAAACGGTAATTGATTTTACATATGCTAATTTGCGTAATTACCGTTAATTTACTATTAGGCTGTATCTTTTGAACCGTTCGAGCTACAGACACGAAACCAACTTTTTTACACCAGTTTAGGCAATCCCTACTGCATATTTAGAAATGGTTATCGATTTTAACATACGCTAATTAGCGTAATTAGCATGAATTATCAATTAGGCTGTATTTTTTGAACCGTTCGAGCTACAGCCACGAAACCAACTTTTTTACACCAGTTTAGGCCATCCCCACTTCAAATTAGGAAAGGTTTATCGATTTAACATATGCTAATTTACGTAATTAGCATTAATTAGCCATTTGAGGCTATCCTAAATAAGAATTATTTTATATGTTTGTAAACAATTGACTGTATAATTGCTAATTTACATCGTTAGTGTATAAATGAGAATGACTCTTGAAGTGTTCGTGCTACAGACACGAAACCAAATTTGTTTCACACGTTTAGCCTATGCCTAGTTCATATGATGAAACATTTATTGATTTTACAGATGCTAATTAGCGTAATTAGCATAATTAGTGTTGACTAGCTATTAGGCTGTATCTTTACCTATGCTGATTAGCGTATTCAGCTTTCATTTGTTATTAGGCTTTATCTTTTGGACCGTTCGAGCTACAGAAAAAAAAACTGACTCTCCTTCAAAAGTTTAGACTATCCCCAGTTCATATAATGAAACCTTTATTGATTTTACATATGCTAATTAGCGTATTTACCGTTAATTTACTATTAGGCTGTATCTTTTGAACCGTTTGAGCTACAGACACGAAACCAACTCTGTTTCACAAGTTTAGGCTATACCCACTGCAATTTATGAAACGGTACTTGATTTTACGTTTGCTAATTAGCGTAATAAGCATAATTAATGTTGATTAACTACTAGGCTGTATCTTTTGAACCATTTGAGCTACAAACACGAAGCCAACTTTGTTTCACACATTTAGGCTATACACACTGCAATTTATGAAACAGTACTTGATTTTACATATGCTAATTAGCGTAATTTGCATAATTAGTGTTGATTAACTATTAGGCTGTATCTTTTGAACCGTTCGAGCTACAAATACGAAACCAACATTGTCACACCAGTTTAGGCTATCCCTACTTCAAATTAGGAAACATTTATCGATTTTACATATGCTAATTTGCGTAATTAGCATTAATTAGCCACTAGGCTGTATCTTTTGAACCGTTCGAGCTACAGAAAAAAAATGACTCTCATTCAAAAGTTTACACTATCCTCAGTTCATATAATTAAACCTTTTTTGATTTTACGTATGCTAATTAGCGTTATTAGCGTTAATTAACTATCAGGCTATATCTTTTGAACCATTCGAGCTACAGACACAAAACTGATTCTCATTCAAACGTTTAGACTGTTCCCATTTCATATAATGACATGTTTATTGATTTTACGTATGCTAATTATCATAATTATCGTGAATTTACTATTACGCTGTATCTTTTGAACCGTTCGAACTACAAATATGAAACCAACATTGTTACACTAGTTTAGGCTATCCCTACTTCAAATTAGGAAATTGTAATTGATTTTACATTTGCTAATTGCTAACTAATGAAATATGAATTCCATGTACAGTATAGTGTGTGGCATTGGGGGTTAAAGAGGGACAACAATATATTGTTTTGCTGGATGTTGCACAGTGCCCCATGATTGCACATTATATTTGTAATTTTACAAACTCTCCTGAGCATTTTGTACTCATGATGCAAAAATGACTGCAAGGATGTTTTTATCAAACACACAGTGGCGCTATTGAGGTTTTTCACATTAGCAAGGTCACCATACTCACCCCGTTTAAGATACAGCATTGAAAAGAGGTAGATAAGTCCATCTCCTCACAAGGAACATATTTGCCATTGGGACTCATTAACTTTGCTTTAATGGTTTGGCGGCCATTTTGAATGTGTGAAAAACACTAAAAAATGATCTCCTCTGGCACCAAATCTTTACGTACTTTGATATTTGGCTCTCCTCCCAAAGAACATATTTGCAATTGGGACCCATTAAGCTAGTGTCTTTTTTTAGGAGTCTGGCTAGTTACTCCATCTAAAATTATTGTGATTATTGTGACGTTTAGCTATTAATATATATGTTTAGCTATTAATAATTTGCATTTTACATATGGTGTTATGAATTCCAGCCTCAGTAGCTAATTAATCCACTGTTTTCATTTGTACAATGACTTGCTACTATAGGCAAATATTTAGAGGAATGCAACGTTGCCATGATTATTTAATTTAAAAAAAACTATCTAGCAGAGTCAAAAAATGGCTAACGTTAGCGATGAATGCTATCAACGTTAGCTAGCTAGTAACGTTAGCTAAAGGAAATATATTTAACTAACTTCAGTTTAATCTAACGTTAGTCCTTCAAAAATCATTCTGGTGACATAAACAATATAACATACAGTTTAGCTAATAATAACTTGACCATTTAGAGATGGTGTCATGCTTTCAAGCCTTAGTAGCTAATCTATGCTCATGTAGCTAAGCTAATTCTCTGTTTTAATTTGTACAATGACTTGGTAATATAAGCAAATGTTTAGTGGAATGCAACGTTGCCATGATTATTTCATCAAAAATAAATGCTAAAAGTCTCAGTCTAAACTAGCATTAGTTCACCTTAAATCATTCTGGTGACATGAACATTATAACCAATGATTTAGCTATTAAAAATTTGCCTTTGGTAGAGAGGGTGTTATGTGTTTAAGCCTCAGTAGACAATCCATTCTCAGAAGTTAAGTAGTTTCTCTGTTTTCATTGGTTTCTACAGCTCCACTTCTAACTGAGGGCTAAACTTATCAATTGTACCTTTAAATTGTAGACTTGGCAGTTAAATTAAAATGAAATCTGAGAATAACACAAGGGTACATGGGCTATATGCCCATGCACTACCAAAGTCAACATATTTTTACAGTAAGAATAGGGAGGGCAATTTCCAAATGTAAATCAAAAAGAAATAGTTTGCTCAATCATTGATGTTAATACACATACTTAAGTAAACATACTTTTGAAAATGATAATTATTATCTCTTCTGATCCCATCATCATCATACAATAAGCAAAAGGTGAATTCATTAATATGCTCTGCGCTGGGGACGACTGATAAACATCCATTCCGTTATATTTACCATAGAATTAAGCTATATTTATTACATTCTGAAAATTTCAAGCAACTACCTATTACATTGTTTGGTGCTTAAGGTGTTATACTGCTCTGATAGTTCAGACATTTGAAGTATCCATATTTATCTGATGCAGAACATTTTATAAGAATACCATTTGAGGTAAATATCCTGAAAACTATTACAATGTAACATACAAATACATTCAGTTTGGCCAAACAGTGGTGGCATAATAGTCGTAACACAATCTATTGTTCTTTGTCACTCAGTGAGATTACAACAGGGTTGTGTCTTTACTTTGTGTGAATGATGTTTCAAGTTGGCCACATGGGGGCATTATAGGAAAGGAAAAACCATAGATGTCGTATTGCTTGCAACTATGGATATAAGATGAAAAAATGTGCAATCTGGCTATTAGTAGCTTCAATGCTGAAACCCGCTAAATGCTGCTTGCAGCTTTAATTATTATTATTATTATCATGATTCCGGCAAACAAGGGTGCTTTTTGCTAATTCCCGTGAGTTAAAATGGCTTAAAGGTGCCCAAATTTTTATGGTAGTAAAGGGTCAAGGGCCGCAACTTCTGGTCCAGTAACATGCATGTCGGCCTCATGGTGGTGCTGTCACAAGCCTCCAAAGTTGCACTTTTTGCAAGCTCACCGCGCCCACCCCTTGTGACCTAGAGTCTTGAAAATTGGTACATAGGCGTATCTCCTCATGATGAACATTTTTGCCATTGGGACCCATAAAGTCCACCGTGATGGATTTTCCGCCATTTTGGATTTTTTGAAAAACACTAAAAAATTAACTCTTCTGGCACCAAATGTCCAATCTTCACGTACTTTGATATTTGGCATCTAGGGACCAAGATCCTCAAAGGTTATTTCAGCCAGGCCAGTATGTCAAAAAATATGGATGCTACTGACCAATGAACATGTCCGGGGGCTTGGTTGTGCACATACATAGACACATCTCCTACAAGGATAATGCTATATTCTACTTGGTACATATGTTGACAAGGACCATACAGAAAAAACGACTGCAAGGATTTTTTTTTTCAACCACACAGTGGCACTATTGAGGTTTCTCACATTTGCAAGCTCACCACGCTCACCATGTTTAAAATAAAATCTTGGAAAGAGGTATATAAGTCCATCTCCTCCCAAGGAACATATTTGCAATTGGGACCCATTAGGTCGGGCCTAATGGTTTTTCAGCAATTCTGAATTTGTGAAATACGCTTCAAACGCTACTTCTATAGCATCAAATGACAGATTTAAACCTTTTCACAAGTAAGTTTTAAAATATCACTGATGGCCGCTCAGCATGATTTCTTAATGCACATTATTTCAGTATGCACTGACAATTCCAGAATTGTATATTATGAGAACAAAAACTGCCACCACAGCAGCCCATAAACACCATGTTGCTTATTACAAAATTATAAACGCAACACTTTTGTTTTTGCCCCCATTCATCATCAGCTGAACTCAAAGATCTAAGACTTTCTCTATGTACACAAAAGGCCTATTTCTCTCAAATATTGTTCACAAATCTGTCTAAATCTGTGTTAGTGAGCACTTCTCCTTTGCCGAGATAATCCATCCACCTCACAGGTGTGGCACATCAAGATGCTGATCAGACAGCATGAGTATTGCACAGGTGTGCCTTAGGCTGGCTACAATAAAAGGCCACTCGAAAATGTGCAGTTCCATCACACAGCACAATGCCACAGATGTCGCAAGTTTTGAAGAAGCGTGCAATTGGCATGCTGACTGCAGGAATGTCCACCAGAGCTGTTGCCCGTGAATTGAATGTTCATTTCTCTACCATAAGCCGTCTCCAAAGGCGTTTCAGAGAATTTGGCAGTACATCCAACCGGCCTCACAACCGCAGACCACGTGTAACCACACCACACCACTTAGATCTTTGAGTTCATGATGAATGGGGGCAAAAACAAAAGTGTTGAGTTGAATTTTGTTCAGTGTAGATATGGAGCAGTATTCTGAATTTGACGGGTTAAAATTATATTTTGAAACTATTTTGGGCAGTAGTACTGTTAAAGAGTATACTGAATAATTATTGAGAAAACTTCTAAGATGTGTTATTTTCCTGAGTATCACTCCACTTGTCTTGTCAATAAAACATATGCTAACTATCAGACAATGGTTTGTGTTAATAATGCCTTTATTCACGTGATTATTCACAATTTCACTAAAGATTGTGAAAAATAATGAATTCCGATTCTAGCATATTTAGTAATGGACAAATACAGTCAGTGAAAAACACCTTTATGAAGGTTACGTTGAGCTTGTTTGGCTAATTAATATGTGCGCAGCCATTTTTGTTTTCATTTCACTGAATGCTTGGACCAAATGTCTCTGCAATCAAAGATGGTTGAACAAGACGATTCACCAATCTAACCGGGAAGTTTAAATCTTGCTCACCTTCCTGTCTCTGAGTCACTCATCTTGTCACCTGTAACTGACTTCGATAAACAATCTTTTGTACAACACACCAGACATCATGTAATGTTAAGTTGATCAATCTTTTTTCTTTACCGGAAGGCAAGTAAGGTAGGTAAAATGTTCTGGTCTATAATCTGTCATTTGCAACATGAATAAAAACGAAATATCATGCAATTGAACAAAATGGTAAGGTAGACGATATTTGGGAACAGGGTTGTATTTTTTTACTAAGTCGGGAATTTCAGAAATGGTAATTAATGACATGCTAGTTAACATTTTATGTTGCTAATAATTACAAAACATTGACGACTTGATAAAGTAATTATTTGGTATACGAGAAGACATTTTTTGAAACAGCTGCTGATCAGAGGCCATTTTTTCCTGGCCTAGTGATGTCAGAATCAAAAAATTATATTTTTTTATAATGTAAAGCAGCGTTTCCACTGCAGGAACTATACCCAGGAACTAAGAAGCTTTCCAGGAACTCGCTGCGTTTCCACCGCAGGAACCAGGGTCTAGAACCAGGAACCAAGAACTACATTTTACCCCAAAACAGTCCCTGCTTGGAAGGTAGGACTTTCCTAGAGTACCAGAACGTTTGGGATGGGGCTTGTAGTGCTTGCGGTGCTGAACATTTCTGATTGGTCAAGCAGTAGTAGAGATTACTCGCGTAAGTTTTCAACCGCCATTTTTAAATGTCTGCAGCCGTCCTCAGCGTAGTAAAGGAGTTAATTGTGCTTACGAACAGAATAACTTTTTTATGGAGAAGAAATCGAACGACAGACAGACCGACGACAAAGTCCAGGCTTTATTGTGTTTATGCTGAGGACGAAATACAGCGGGAATTGGAAACATCAATCCGTAATAATGTGTTCGCGAATATACCCTGCAAATTAAATGAGCGGAACATATTTCACACCGGGAAACAGTGCCGGGAGAAGATTAAAAAATAAAAACGAGATGACAAGAAGATCGAGGATCACAATAACAGAAGCGGCTCTGACCGGCGGAGCAAGTTGTTTGACCGTTTACATGCGTTGCTGGGTCACAGGCCAGCCTTCTCTGGCGCTTGCGGTAACGATTGACTCGGCTGCTGCATTGTTGGAAGCCATGGTGGAAGACAGAAACTGTCGGTTTAAGGTAAATCACATAATGTTTCGCATGATGCATGTTAAATGCTATAACGTTATGTTTTGGGAAAGTCATTAAATTTGATTTCTATACTAGTCATGTTATTGATAAAGATCAAGCTTTTGTTCCTCTAGACAAAAACTAACGTTAGCTACAGGCACATCATGTTAGCCTAGCTTACGTCCCCCTATTATCGGCCACCCCCTACTTTTTATAGTGATGTATGGAGGTAAATACTTTAAAAATATGATGTATGGAAATTTAAGTTGCAAATCATGAAATTCGACTTTTGCGACAGACCAGACATCATGATGTAGGCTATAATCAGTGATCTGTCTTTTTTTCCTTCTTCACCAGAAGGCATGAAAGGTAGCTAAAACTTTCTAGTAAACACGTAAGTGAAACTGATCAGGCATTTGTAACACAAAGAAAGAGGAAATAAAACGTTATTGAACAAAATAGTAAGGCAGCCGATAATAGAGGACGGTGGCCAATAATAGGGGTCGTATATTTTAGCCACGTTGCTAACCAACTAGCTGAAAATAGTAATATTTCCACAGAAATTTCAGAAATGATAATTAATGACATGCTAGTTAACATTTGTATGTCTCTATTAATCACTAAACATTGACAACTTGATCAAATGATTACTCGGTATGAGATATTTTTCAAAACTGCTGTTGGCTATGCCTACTGTGTTTGTGTTATTTTTCTTGTTAGGAAAGAGGAAAAGAGACACAGACTTCCTTGACGTGCTGAGGGACATGGACGACGCTAATCAGGCTGTCCTTCAACGAGGACAGGAGCAGCAGGACCAGTATATGCAGCTGCAATACTGAGGAAAGAGTCAGGCTGAGGAGAGCCGCGTAATGAGTGATAAGGAGGCGAGAGTTGGCGTTCCTCGAGTCTCAGGCGGAAGAAAATGTGTTATGTACATTGACCATGTACATTATTGCTTTACCTTCTTGCTATATTTTTTTAAATTCTCACTACGTAGTTGAAGTTTGCTATGCCACCATTCATAAGCGTATTACACTCATGTATCTATAATATTAAATAATAATTCCACCAATTGCTGATAGTTTACACTGTTATGTTACTGCCATATCTAAATATTCAATAATACTACCCAGATTGCTGCTAGTTTACAGTACTCTTTGTGTTTTGCATCTACATTTTTGCAGATAAATAAATAGTTGTGGAACCAAATACATGTGTATAGTGGCTGTTTGTGTAAATCTGAAAACAGAAGAACTCCCACACAGTCTTGCTCACTGCTGAAATATTTATTAAATCATAACAGATAAAGAACAAACATATAAAACCAGGTGTACTGTAGAGGCCGAGTTCCTAGACGCATGTACAGGTCTAATGATGTACTTCAGACCTGTACGTGTGTCTAGCCCAGTCGCCTCTACAGTGGATGGCAGTGTCCTGACAGGCTAGTTTAATGCAGTGACACCCCATTCTTCACTGTACTCATCACCATTAATTTCACAGAGGTTATGCAGAACACAACATGCTATCACCATGGATTTGACCATGGTGCAGTCATTTTGTTTTAACAAGCACCTCCATCTGCCTTTGAGTCTGCCAAAAGCGTTCTCAATGTTTGCAGAAATTGGTGCAGAAATTGTGTACAGTGACACACCATAGTAATGCCGACTCCAAATGAGAAATGCTCCCCTGTACTCTGAGTTGGTCGCAGGTTTTTACAGTGCAATGGCGATCCTTTTTTTGAATGGGTACACAACAGCGGTGTCATGTCTATGGAGTTAGATATCTGCCAAAAGGTTCAGCGTACGTATTTTTGGTATTGTAAGAAAATCCATCCGTAAATTGGTATGATCGTAAAAAAAAAGTCATACGCAAAACATGAAACGTACGCGTGAAATTTGATCAGTGAACGTACAAACACCCTGTTACGATGACGGACAAATATTTTTTGCTTGTACGAATCTAGTTTTACAATTCTAAAATACAGCATCACAATCTGGAGTTTTGGCAGTTTCATCTCATCCTCCCAAAAAACATAACCGAAACTTCCCAATCAGCGTTTCGTGAGCAACATTAAAGAAACACTTCCGCGTCACGAAAATTAGGAAATTTTCAAAATAAAAGAGACCAACGTATTAATTCAAAACTTACCTAAATTGAGTTTAATTGTTTAAGAAAATGTACCTCTCAAAACATTGACAACAATTCATATATGATCATATTCAAGAGTAAATTCAATAAAAAGTAGGTATTAAAACACATTCCAAGGGCAAAATTCAGACAATGCCAATGACTGAATATGGAATAGATATTGCCTCATAGCTCATAAACTATTGAATATTTCACAGAGAAAGCAATGTAGGAAATGTTCAGGAGAGTGTGTAGAGTAAGACAAACCTATCTAATCATGGGGAATGATGTGCTACATCTAGCAACACAATATTTTCCACACCGTCTTTTTCCAATATGAACTACATTTTGCACTATACAGAATAAAACTATTCTATATGCCGCAGTGAATGTATTGTAGGAAATGTTCAGGAGAGTGGATAGAGTAATTATATGCAAAAAAAATCAAGGGGCACTGTGTATTTAGGCCTACACACTTGTTGTGGTCCCAAATACTCAAACAGCGCTGCTTTATGGGTCTTCGTTTTTTCCCCCTGGGTTGCTGCTGTAAAATGAGATTTTGTTAAAATACTGAATAACTAAAACGAAATGTTAAGCAATTACTACAGAAGCTCCAGGCCACATACAGCCATCATAAATAGTATGGACAGAACACAGCAATTAAATAGCACATGCCAGACTAATATTTAAAGAATATCTTGACCTAAATCACTTTATTATATTTTGCAGCTCAGAAGGATATTCTATGCGATAGTATACTGTGTCCTTGTCATTTTCACACAAATATTTTTACCTAATGCCTAAATGCTTGATAGCCTACTAGTGTAATGTTGTTAAGCAGCCTTAAAAAAACAGCTGTTGACTTTTATTTTGAACATGATATCCGGAATGGCAACGCTATGGTTGAACACTGGGCTAGCGGTCCAACTTATTGTTGCTAGCTTTACAGTTTCGAAGAGCTACGTTCGGGTCTTATCTTTGCAGATGCCAGATTACTGACAAAAGTTTGTACATTGAAAAAAGATTTGTAAACAAATAAATGGCGACGTAAAATAAGAATTTAACGTGTGGAAAGTCGTAAAAGGGTGTTTGTACGTTCACAGATTTAATTTCACGCTTACGTTTCATGTTTTACGTCTGACCTTTTTTACGATCATACCAATTTAAGAATGTATTTTCTTACGATCCTAACAATACATACGCTTAACCTTTTGGCAGATATCTAACTCCATACATGTCTTCCCAGTTGTGGTTGCAATCGACGGCACAGGTACAGAAACATGTCCTTAGACATCCGGAAATTCTTTACCCACTGGGCCTCAGTAAAAGTTGGAACCACGGTTTCCCACCACTCCGTTGTTATATTGTGTACCCAAACGGATGGAGAAATATGACACATTGTGTAGTACTCGCATATCTGAAACACACACAAAAAGGTGCCAATAATAAGTCGATGTAGTTTACAATAACATTATTCCCAATTGTGATTTACTTAAACGTATATAGGCTACTAAAAAAAACTTACCATTCTTGTTCTTTGTGCGTGATGGCGCAAATCCGTCTCAGTCATCTCATGGTCAATCTCCACGAAAACTCGTAAAATCCGTTCACTTTATTTGCATTGCAACTCTTCTAGCATTTCGGGCATTTTGAACCCGCTTTGCTTCTACTGCTCGTCTCTTTTCCACCGTTTACTCAATGATCACATTTGCAAACCAATAAATCATGATCAACACAACTTGAATCTCCTCCATGGTTGCTGTTATGTTACAGTGTTGCATAAATAATAAAGATGCCTGTCTGTCGCTTTATATAGCGTATGGTGCATACGTCAGCAGACCAATTTGCCTAATCTTCGCTGGTATTTTGACTGTGGTGGAAACACACACAACAATGAGCTGAAGGTACCCTTTAGTTCCTTGAGTAGCAGTTCCTGGGACTCAAAGTTCCGGGTATTTTTTGGTGGAAACGCGGCTTAATGTATATTTTCATTAACACGTTATGTATTTTACAAAGTTCGTTCCCCTCAGTCTACTGACGTAGTTTCATTGCTTTTCTTGGTAACACTACACTATACTTAAAGTGTAGTGTCATAACATGGCCATAACTCTGGCATTACCATGTCATAATGTGTCATGTCAGCTGACATATCCTGTCATAACATGGTCATGACACTGTAATAACACATATTTTGAAATATTATGACATATATTGCGTTTTTTTATGACTGGTTATGACACCTACGCAAGTCTATCAAAACATAACAAACAATTCTGTAACATCAATCTTCTTATAAACAATATTTTATATTACATTTCATAAATGTTATATATCAATATAATTATGCATGAAGTGATGTCAGATATTGACCTTCCTCAATGCAAAGTTTCTCATGACTCTGATGCCAGCAGTAGATTTCAGGAGCAGGACATGATATTGTCTTTTGATCATCAAAATGAAACAGTTCTAAGAGAAATAGTTTGCTTAATCATTGGTGTTAATACACACTGAAGTAACCATACCTTTTGAAAATGATAATGATTATCTCTTCTGACCCCATCATTATCGTACAACAAGCAAAAGGTGAATTAATTTATATGCTCTGCGCTGGGGAAGACTGATAAACATTAGCTTGGTCCCATCTGGTTCAAAACGCTTCACACTTTGCCTGATTGTAGACGGCCAAGGTCCGAAGGATAAACCTCATGGTGGCGCTGTAGCACTGTTGAAAATGGAAAAAGTGATGCTCATATCTCATGAACCAAATGTCGTAGAGACACGCAACCAAGTTCCAGATATGCCCCTTCTCATGCTGACTAAAAAGTCTCTGGGGTCTTTGAAATCCGCCCCTTGGATTTTCCTCCATTTCCTCCATTTTTCAATTAACGACATCTCCTCCGAGACCGCTGGACGGATTTGCGTGCCGTTTGGTGTCAAGGATCTTTGAACCATTATCTTTAAAAGTTGTATAAGGAAAGTTGATATCTCAAACAGTATGGCCAAAATCAGCGAGTGAAATTGAGCTGGGCGGGTCTATGACTTTAGAAGTCCATTAATCCCAAATGGAATATCAAAGAGCTACGAAACGAAACAAATCATAAATGTGTCTGCCAGGAATGAACAGAAAAAGTCCCATACAGAAATACCTCTTGGGGGCGATTTGTCACGATTTTGCCGTTAACAAAAACACACTTAAACTACATCGCCTCGACAATTCGTGTGAAGGATCATTGGACCATTGTCTTTAAAAGTTAGATAAAAGTTGATCAGTCAAACAATATGGCCTTCATTTTGACCTATGTGAAAAACAGATTTGCATGCCATTGGGTGTGATGGACCTTTGAACATCATCTTTTAAAGTGATATAAGCAAAGTTGATATCTCAAACAATATGTGATATGTGATGGATCTGTGGACCATTATCTTTAAAAGTCTGTAAAAAAGTTGATAACTCAATTGATGTGGCCACAATCCGCAATTGAATTTGACATAGTTTATATATAATTTTTATAAGGCTATAAATCCTAAAAGGATTCTCCAAGAAAGATGCTACTTGCTTTACAGATGAACACCAAGGCCAGAAATGAACCCTGAAAGGTACGAACAGCTAGCTCTCATGGTGGTGCTATAAACCTCACTGATTTTAAGAAACTCACCAAAAATCAGCCAAATTAATCAGAGACATATAACTTTCTGGAGATGTTAATCACTAAATGAGGTAACTGAGTCAAATATTCTTCAGCTTAACAAGCTTAAACCCTTTCCCATTCAAAATCAATGGTATTAGGAATTCAACCCGGGTGACATATCATTTTGGCCACTGCGTGTGACGCTAGAGGAAGAGGATTTTAGTTTTCACTCAGGTGGCTAGCAAGCTCAAGGCTAGGTGGCTAACGCAGGGTGGCTAATGCTATATGTCTAACCCAAGGTGACTCATGCTATGTGGCTAACGCTAGATGGCTAAAGCAGTGTCACTAACGCTAAGTGGCTAATATAAGGTGGCTTACACTAGGTGGCTAACGCAATGTCGCTAATGCTAGGTAGCTAACGCAAGATGGCTAACGTCTTTGACACTTCGAACCTATACACAATGTAATGGCTTTATAGCAGCTATAAATGTCACAGATGTTAAGATATTCACCGAAATTCTGCCACACAATTTTGACACAAAATTTGCTGTTGAAGCTAATCAGTACATGATGTATCTTCGATACTTAATATAAACTATCTCCACTTTCTCGACCCCCTACACTGTACACCCTCCCCACACACTTTATTTTCTCTTTCAACAAACAAAAACACATCATGGTGTGTCTTAGACACTTGATATCCATCATCTCCTCTGTCTCCACAACCTCCCAAACACATTCTCCTTTACACCCATACGCACTCCTCCCTCCACACTTTCACACACACATTATATTCTCTCTTCACACACAATCCACACTCTCTCCTCCCCCCACTCCTCACCAAGACACACTCTTTGCTCCACACACATATTCCTACCCTACCCTGTACTCCCTCCAAATACACTTTCTCTTGTCTCTTTACGCACTCTTATATCTCCACATAAAATCACACACACATTCTGTTTTCACTCAGCATACAGACATTCCTATTTTCATCCAAGAAACCACACTCCTCCCCCACAAACACTATGTCCCATATCTCTACACATAACACATACACACATTCTCCACTCTATACACACATGGTTTTTGCCTGAACGCGTAAGCGAAGCTGGCCAAGAAGAGCGAATGTCTCTTACTGAGTAAGTGAGGGAATGAGTGACAGGTTATCCTTTGTTAAATAGCACTGTGGTTAGAGACACAGACTACCATGTAGCTGACCAGTGTTCAAGCCTCGCTGCCGACAAAACAAATTATTCATTAGGATTTGTTCAGAATAGTCAAAAACTTTGCTGGCTACAACCTTCAGTAGCTATGTTATAGTAAGCCTAAAACAAAATGGTTTACGGTTATATTGTGAATGTTTCTGGTTAATTTTCAAAGTATGCATCCGTGTATGTTTTTTGGGGTAATATAGATCACAACCCCTGGAGACTATTGGTGTAGTGGGAACATCCCTGTCCTTCATTATAGTGGCCGTGGTTTGATTCCCCCTCAGACATTCCAAATTCTGTATCTCAGAAATGTTTATCCACTAGGTACTTTTCAGCCTTCACACAACAATATATATCCCCTCTGTAATACTATGATTCTTATGTATTTAAGAGAATAATTGTATTACGTGACCCTTTTATACTGTTATTGTTTTCCAAAGAAACTAACCAGACATGGAGTGATTGGAGTCATTGTTTTCGTTGTAAGTAGGCTGTATAGCTATTAGCTAGCCATCTACAGTAATCTTTGTACAACAGTACACTTTAGTTCTGTTAATAAATGTTCTGTTGTCCACGTTATTTCAGCAAAAATGTAATGGCTGAGGTAAAAGTTGCATTCTGCTGCTTAAATAGCGTAATGGTTAAAGACTGCCACATAGAAAACCAGGAATTGAAACCTGCCAGCGACAACAATATTCATCCCTTCTAATCGGCTGAACTAGGGTTGCCTGGTTCCTTTTCTAGTTTCAAGGTCGTTTTGTTCTGATTTCTTCTTCTTCGATTGGACATCCTGACTACTAGCGGCATTGGGCATTTTTAAATAGCAAAAATTATTTCTCTAGTGAGAGCATATAGTGAGATGCTTCCTGTGCCCCGCTTGGCCCCCTGAAACGCTGCTCGCAGCTTTTATTTAAACTTGCAATCCTGAGCTGGATGTTTTCCACTGCAATGATAACACTGTTGCCGAGCTGCCTCTGGCTTTCTGTACTCCCACGGAATAGGTTATTTGAAACCCGCCCCTTTAGGCCTTGTATCATTTCCATTAGTTGTATAAATTATCTTGCTTTCACAAGATCGCGCCGATCCACAAGAGTCTGCTCTTAGAAAACATTGGAGTTGCCAAACTTATGTGCTGTGGTACAGGTATTCACAGGCTGAAACTTACATACCTCCCGTGTGGCACATCTACAGTGCCCTTGCCAGTCTGTATGACCCACTAGGTTACCTCTGTCCATTTAAGACTAGTGCCAAACGTGTGGTCCAATGGCTGTGGAACAAGCATCAGGAAAGGGATGAACCTTCTCTTCCCTCAAATCTGTTGGCTGACTGGAAGGCATGGCAAGATGAACTGCCTAAATCTAGCAACATCTTACTGCGATGCTACCATTCAAAACTCACAGGTACGTCTCCGGTCTAAGACGTCCACATCTTCTGTGACGCTTCAGAGAAGGCAAATGGATGTGTAGCAAATCTGCAATACTGAAGACCAAATTCAAGTGCAAATAGATTTCCTCTTGGCGAAATGCGAACGTACAATACTCAGATTGGAACTCTTATTCGTGCTCGCCTTTGTAACCTACTCAGGAAGGAGCTCACTCTACCGATCAGGTATACCACACTCTGGACTGACTCCACAACTGTGCTTACCTGGCTCAAAACAGACTCTTCTCACTTCAAGGGGTTTGTTGGCACTATGTTGTCAGAGATACAAGAACACAACAACAACCAAGACTGGTGATATATATTTGACTCTTTGAACAACCCAGCTGACCTGAAGAGAAACAAGATGTTAACTGAACTTGCAGAGCCCAGCAGATGGAGGCTTGGCCCTCCATTCCATTCCCATTCTCCACAGTCAAAAGATTCTACATCTGCACCATTAAGAAGATAAGTCAGAGTTCAGGAGATCCTTATGTGGTACACTGAGTGTTAACCCACCTGCTCAAGACGAAAGCAAGTAACAAACCTATCAGGATCTCCTGACCAGACACATAGCTTAAAAGGACGCATTGGAGGACTAGAAAAACAGATAAAATCTCTAGATAAACCAAATGGTGTGCGCTCTATGTCACCAACCAAAACCCCCACTGAGCAGTCATGACAAAGTCCCAGGGCCGCGTGAGGAAGGTTATCTGTGGAGACAAAGTGCAACATGAAACTCAGAGCCCAATGAAGCCCCCTGTAAAAAAAAAGCTTAAATAACTCCAAGGGGCCAGCTTCCTAAGATGCAAAAGGGACACCAACAAAGGTGGCGTGATGAGTTCAGGTGTTCGGCAAGCACCAAAGCTGAACAGTCCAGATTCATGACAGCCCAGGGGGGACAACAGTCACCAGTGCAAAAGCACAGTGACACTGAAAGAGAATCAGGAAAGCGAACAGTAAGTTTACCCAGCTGTGAATTGTGGAAGATGGAAAATGTTCGCAATTTATCAAGTAAAAACTCCTTCAGTCATTAGTATAACAGTTAATTATTTCAGGTTTAATCGTGTATACGGGAACAAGCATCATGACAAAAAGAGTACAAGTACAGAGACCAACACAGAATGGTGTCATGACAGTTGTTCTGATTATGGCATTTCAGGTTCAAGCTTATATTCTCTTCCAACAGTACAGGTGACGACATCAGGACTTGCAAAAATTGTACATACAAAGAAAATGTAGAGAATTCTAGAGAATGCAAGGTTGCATACAGACATAGATCCAGGAGACATAGGTAATCATAGAATGTCGGTTACCCAGACAACTTGGTGAATGCTCACACATGACAGCAGGGGCATGTTACTATTGGTGGTTTTGCTAACTCAGCACTCCCAATAAGGAATAGAGTCCTGTTCACCTCTATAATACAAGGAGCAGGAGCCCCACTGCTGCTATTAAGACGTACCCCCAAAAGGGAGACTTCTTCTAGTGATTTCTGCTAGGCCCAAGGCCTAGTCTACCACACATAGATGGTGACTAGGAGCATTACTCAGCCGACATTCCATTCATTACTGCCCCGGAACACAGATAGAGACATCGTGAGTTGCTGACAGGGTTGTTGAGTATACGCAATGTTTCAAGCATACAGAATACAAAGGCCTTCTAACAGAAAATTGAAAAAATAAGGATATAATAATAAATTAATTTTCTACAACGAGAAAGCACTGCTGAGAACTGAATTTAACTCAAGATCCAAAACTGAACCCATCAGCATGGAGACAGAAAGCTCTACACCAGTCATTCAGAACCACTGAGAGTGAAGACGTGAGAGAAATAGAGATGTGTGAACTGCCACTGACCAGTATGTGTCTACAGTCAGCCAACTGCCTGATTCCACAAAGTTCAAATGCCACCGACCACCTTGAAAAAGAAGCCGAAAGACCGGGAGAGGTCAAAAAAGGAGGACCAGGAAGTGCCGTTAACACCATGGTCCAACAATCCAGACAGTAATATATAGCAGCAAGCCAGTGGAGGAAAGGGAGAAAATCCACAGA
Source organism: Esox masquinongy (assembly GCA_016801175.1). NCBI lineage: Eukaryota > Metazoa > Chordata > Actinopteri > Esociformes > Esocidae > Esox > Esox masquinongy. Next base: position 30,335 of record JACXGI010007267.1, read on the forward strand.
GCCGATTGCCAGCAAGCAAAACAGGAGGAGACCAAGAACGGAAACATGCCCAGGCAGTTGCCAGCAACAGGCAGCAGAAAACTAGTAAAGACAGTGTTGGGAATGGAGGCGATGCCAGTACCACTAGCTTCCTCCACAGGCAATTCTTGAGACTGGAGCAGAAAAGCTACAAAAACACGACTGCCAGGAATGAGAGGGAGAAGATGGTGAAACTAACCCACAACCAGTCCATCATTAAAACAGCATTGGGGGACGAAAAGGTAATTTATCCAAGGTAATCTTGTAGAGCCTCACTCATGGAGGGCACTGGAGCCAGTAATTACTACTGTCTGGCTCAAGAGAGGCAGCCACCGAAATCCCTGTCCAACCACAGCCTGCACTCACAACTAGAGCAAGCTCAGCTAAGCCTCCATTCCCCTCCGAAAGCCACGGAAGCGGGCACTGAGACATGCACCTGAGTATGCATACTGAGTATGCACCAATGTGACATGGACAGTTTTCCATGTCTGATGGTGCCCCCATGTAGACAAAGTGAATTAAAATTAGCTAAACTAGACCCTCATGCTCATATGCGCTAATCAGTGCATCAGACAGTATTGGAGTATTTGGCTATACAGATATCTATGGATAGAATAATTGTGTCTGTCAAACAGGTAGGCGTACCACTTATTTTTTGGAATAGGAAGAAATGGGCTCCAATTATATATGTAATTCTATGATCATGCTCATAAAAAATGTTGGTGCACAGTGGCTGGGGTGCCATAGATCAGGGGCGCCGGAGGGCAGCAGCAAATTATCACACCAGAGGGAGGCAGCCAATTGTCAAAATGCAGCCTCAAATTCAAGTGCCACCTATGGCTGCCTAATCTTGCCTAATGGGAGGGCTGGCCCTGTATAGATATCACCAGAATAGGTTTTTCTGAAAACTATAAAAAGGTTTTCATATGGGTACGGTTGAAAATAAATGAAAAAAAATGTGTGTTGATGTTGTTGTTGGATAAATGTTAAAGAAAAGGTGCATGTACACTGCTCAAAAAAATTAAGGGAACACAATCACCACAGTATAACACCAAGTCAATTAAACTTCAGGATATCAATCTGTCCAGTTAGGAAGCATAAGCAATTGTGAATCAATGTCACCTGTTTTGGGGCAAATGAAAGTGACAACAGGTGCACTGGAGAGGCAACAGCAAGACAACCCCAAAAAAGGGAATGGTTTTGCAGGTGGTGACCACAGACAATTGCTCTCTCCTCATCCTTCCTGACTGATTCTTCTCTAGTTTTGCTGGTGTCCTTGTCACACCTGGTAGAATGAGGTGGTACCTGCAGCCCATTCAGGTTGTACAGGAAGTCCAGCTCTTCCAGGATGGCACATCCATACATGCCGTCGCAAGAAGGTTTGCTGTGTCTCCTAGTACAGTCTCAAGAGGTATCTCCTCATGGAGGAGATACCAGGAGACGGGCCGTTACATGAGGAGATCTGCTACTTTGTGCAAGGAGGAACAGGTGGACCACTGCCAGAGCCCTACAAAATGACTCAGCAGGCTACTGGTGTGCATGTTTCTGACCAAACTGGGAATTAGTTCAAGCTTCAAGGTTACCCCATAGGCAAGATTAAGAAATTCTGAAACAACATGCTTAATCATTCTGGTCATTTTATTTTTATTGATGCAAATGTCTGATTTTATTGTTTTGTCTTTCATTGTACTTGACTTTTATTCATGTAAAACACTGTGAGCTTGATTCCCTGTATGAAAGGTGCTACATAGATAAAGGTTATCATTATTAATGTATGTGATTTCATACCAGTTACACTTGGTGTCCTGATATTATATATAAAAAAGCAGAATCTATAAATTAACTTTATAGAAACCATTTTCTTTTATCACAGCTTTTGAAACATAAAGCCAAAATGAAAACATTACTGTTCCAATAATTACAGGGGGGACAGGGTAAACCAATAGCTGGTAAGATAAGTCAAGATGTAATAAACAATAACATTAATATGCTTAATGATTAAAGTAATGAAGATGTGTGTTGAAAACAAATGTTTGATAAAAAAAAATACATACAGTTTAAATATTATATTGCAATGTTCAAACCATACATCCCTACATGGGCTCTTTGTTCGGCCTTGTCTGGGCTCCTAGTCGTCCCACGCCTTTGGGAAGCCACCTCCTGATCCACGCAGTCAAGACTCTTCTCTGTCCTAGTTCCTCAATGGTGGAACCAGCTTCTAGTGGAGGCTAGAATGGCAGAGTCCCTAACCATTTTCAGGAAACATCTGAAAACCTTCCTCTTAGATGAGTACTTATATTAGACGACGTCCACCATCTCTGTTGTGTTAAAAAGCTGTGTTATGCCTATTTGTATGATCTTTTTTCCAGCACTACTTTTGCCAATTCACTGTCCAAATATTGAATGCTCTTACTACTGATTTGTCGTTGTTTCACCTAGCTTCTCTTAAATGTATGCACCTATTGTAAGTCGCTCTGGATAGGAGCATCTGCTATATGACCAAAATATAATGCAAAATACAAATGTAAATTGTGCTATGCTGCTGCTACTAAGAAAGGTCCCCTCGGGGATCAATGAAGTTCTATTCTATTCTAAATGTGACCATTAAAACCCATAACAACAAACACCCACCCCAACTAACATCTCCAAGAAATGGGATGTAAAGTGAAAGATAAAACATACTTTAAGGCCTTGTTCAACCTGTGGGCATTCTAACATTGCTGACATGACAGATTTTACAGTCTGGAAAGGTTTTATTACAATGTAACAGTTGATATTTGGTGGCATGACAAACTTGGTGGATGCATCCATCATCTGTGCAGAGGACCAAGTGGTGTAGGCGTTGCCAGTGAATGAATGACAGCTGTCTGAAGACATCTAATTCTGTCAGTTCTATCATGTTTTTGGGACAGTAGGTAAACCACAACTGATTATGAAGATAGAACTGAATTCAGCATTAAGGCCTGCAGTGTAAACTGGTCATCCAATCATTACTGTGGACAAACTAAGTCATGTATTCTTGCGATCTCACCTGGCGCAGCCAGCCAGGACTGGCCACCCCTAAGAGTCTGTCCCTTCTCTAAGTTTCTTCCTAGGGTTCTACCCACTAAGGAGTTTTTCCTAGCCACTGTGCATCAACCTGTTGTTGCTTGCTCTATGGGGTTACAGGCCGGGTATCTGTATAAGCACTCTAAAGCCATGTAACATGGATAGTATTGCAATCAAGACAGAAAAGCCATTGGCAATAACTAACAGTCACAACTAAAGGCACTATTTATCTAGCTAGCTAAAGCCAGCTTTCCCCAGTTCATGAAGGTGACAGACACTAAATTTAACACAGAACATTCTGCACAACACCTAAAACCAGTATATGTTAAAATGTAAGCGCAAACTAGACAATCTAGGTACTTAGCTATAAAATGATTACTGCCACTTGCAGCAACCATCAAGCTAGCAGGCTAACCAGCTTCTTTTAGATAAAGGTTGCTGCCGTTTAATGTAGAGCTTCAGAGTGAGAACGTCATTTTAGCTTCATTACTAACACAACATCTAGCAAGTAATACACAGCACTAAAACAATCTCATTACATCTTGTAAGCCAAAGTCATAAGAAAATGTCCAACATACTTACAGTACAGATAGTGCAGTTTGGCCAGCAGTTTTACTTGTTGCTGTTCTTATTTTTCTGTGTTTCAAAGTTGTTCTCCTAAGTGATTGGTTGAAATCTAGCCATGTGATTGTTGCAAAATCCAAATAAGGAATTGAAACCAAACAGACATTAATAATGGCGTTAAGTGATACTGAACGTAAGTTACGGCGCTTATTGACATCAACAACGGCCTCGCAAACGCAGTGTAGAACAGGGGAAATGGCGTTTTGGACGGCGACATGAGTGAGTGAAGACGCCGTAAATGACGGCACTTATTGCAGCACTTGGACGGCATCACAAACGCCGTTTTACAACAGCAAAAACACCGTTTTGGACGGCGGTTTACTGGGGGAACGGCGTTTTGGACGGCGGTTTATTGGGGAACGGCATATTTTGCATCTCATTGGACGATGTGGGACGCCGTGTCATGTTTATGACTCACTTGGCCTTCCATATGTTTATGACTCACTTGGCCTTCTATAGTTTTCATGAAAGAACGTCGGACTGCATTCAGTGTTCAGCAAACAGGAGAATGTCGGGCGGTGTCTGGCGTTCAGCAAACAGGAAACGCCTACATACTTCCGGGTCACGATTACATTTTTTGCCGGACTGTGTAAGCGGAGCCGGCCAAGAAGAGCGAATGTTACTGACTGAGTGACCGACCGACACTTGTTAAATAGCGTAGTGGTTAGAGAAGCGGACATGCGAACTACAGGTCGCGAGTTCGTATCTCTTCGCAGGCGAAGTGAAGTACGCATTATGAATTATTCCGTATAGATGAAAACTTCGCTAGCTAAAACCTCTAGTGACTACATTATAGTAAACCTGAAATAAAACAGTTTACGCTTATAGTGCGACTGTTTCTGGTGGATTTTCGAAGTACACATCCGTGCATGCGTTTTGGGTCAGGATAGACAAACACATTTGCTGGCTACAGCATAGGCTACAGTAGTTACATTACACTGAGCCTTAACTAAAACTGTATATGGTTATATTGCGACTGTTTCTGGCGTGGAAAAGTTCATCTTCAGTCTCGGTAGCAATTGCTCAATACTTATGATTATTCCTAAGAAGTTAGTAGATACCAGTAAGCCTATTACTGGCTAATAAGCTGTTCAAACGGCCAGTGGCAAAAGCTAACAGTTCATAGACGCTATTTGTGGTGGAGGTAAACTTAATAAGAAACGTTAGTCAGTTTAACACAATGCTCAATAGTGTTTAGCGACTGGTGAAATGCGTAATGCCGTGACGTTATGGTTAAAGACAGTGCCTCTTACGTGGAAGGCTCAAGTTTTAATCTATTGTGAACAACAACATTTATTTATTTTATTTCCACGATTCTCTCGTCGTTTCACTTGATGAAAAAGTTAGTTATCGTCACCTTTCTTGATAGTTATTGTATCAATGTCATTCACGAATGAAAGAAAGAAAAAAGTATGCTGTTATGCCACGAAATGAAATAGCTTTGGCAGACTCGCTAGCAATTGCTCAATTCCTATGACTAATCCAGTAAATTAGTAAATACGGGTAAAGCCTATTACTGGCTAATAAGCTGTAAAAAACAGCCAGTGGCCAAAGCTAACAGTTCATAGACCCTATTTGTGGTGGAGGTAAACTTAGTAAGAAACGTTAGTCAGTTTAACTGTATCAATATCATTCACGAATGGCCAATTAGCTGTTAAAACAGCCAAAGGCAAAAGAGGATTTGTTCATAGACACAAGAAGCTATACTGATACCTGTTGAATGTAGAGCTCTGTGGTGTAGTGGTTAGTGACACAGCCTTTCATGTGGGTGACATGGGTTTGAATCTCAAGAGAGGCTATACTTTCTATTGCGGTCCGGCTGAACTAAGCTTGCCTGGTTTCTTGTTTTAAAATACTTCTCATTAAATGTATGGTATGTGTGCACACATAGATGGTATGTGTGCTGTATTGTATTAGCTATTTATTATATATATAAAATATATAAATAATAATAATATGTATACAATATTAATATATAATATTTTAGACAGTCTTATTATCAATGTAATATGAAGTCAAAAGACCCTTAAATATTAAATAAAGATATTATCTAGCATTTTTATACGTTCTTAAATAGGAAAATTGTGAACGAAAGGGGGGAGAACAATGGACAGTTGGTCCTATTCGAGTTCATGCTGCAGCTGGTTTGGAACAGCAAGTCTGCCGATCACGAATCTCTATGGAATTATGGAATTGTATACAATTAACTGTATATTTTAGAGTACTCATTAAATATAGAATACTTCATTTCAGACATAATGGGATTTGTTTATATCATTTATTTTGCCTGAACGATCAACATGTTTATGTGTGCGTATGTACTATACCTTGTCAAACTATCTTATTGGACATTATAAAATATTTAAAAATTCTATTCTGGATCTGTGAGGTCCGGGATGTGCCCTGTTTCCCTTCGTTGACTTGAATGTAGCCTGCCTGTGAAATCCGGGAAGTGACCTGATTCCTTTGTTGCCTTGAATGTTGCCTACCCAATCCCTATTATTGTTTGCACCTGTGTCTTGTTCAACCCCTATATAAGTGCTGTGTTTGCTGCCAGTCTTTGTGAGGTATTGTTTGTGTATGCAACTCTACTGAGCCTTCGGCTCCCGAGCGTGTCATTATCCCTGTCTACTTCTTATATAAGCCCGTCTCTGTTTCCTGACCATTGCCTGCCTGTTGACCGCCTCTTTTGGATTACCCTTTGTATCTCTGCCTCCTGCCTACTTGCTTTGACTGTTACCGACCAATCGCCTGCCCATTGACAACGCCACTGCCTGTTCCTTCGGCACTCCTGTGTTTTCTCACTAATAAAGGAGTCCCTGCGCTCTGCGCTTGGATCCATCCCTCCATCCCTCTGTTTCGTGTGAATTCATTACAGAATACCTCATCAAACTGATGGATCCAGCGGAGTTGCATCGGCACCTGACCCAGCAGGAGGATCGGATCGATGAGCTCTGTCGCCTTCTTCGCCAGTCTTCTGTCGGGTCCGCCGTGGGTGCCACTGCGTCTGCCCGTCCTCCCCCCTCCATTTCCATGCCTACGAAGTATGAGGGCTCACCTGGGAAGTGTCAGGGTTTTTTGATGCAGTGTCGCCTTTACATCGACCATCACCCCGCCGACTTCTCCACGGACAAGGACCGAGTCGATTTCCTGCTATCCCTGCTGACCGGCAAAGCCCTAGAATGGGCCACCGCCCTATGGACCGCTCACAGCCCTGATCTCGAGTCGGAGACCCGGTTTTTCCGCCTCTTTGAGGAGATGTTCGACCACTCTGCCTCCGGACGACACGCCGGGGATCAACTATACGACCTCAGACAGGGAAGTCGTTCCGCCAATGACTACGCCCTGGAGTTCCGCACTATAGCGGCTGGTAGCGGGTGGAGCTAACCTGCTCTCCTTACGGCCTACCGAAGGGGCCTGAACCGGGAACTGCAGGCGGAACTGGATTGCAGGGGTGACATGATCGACCTGGACGACTACATACGGGCTTCCATCGCCATCGACTCGCTGCTAGCCGACCGCATGCGGGCACAGAAACCCCGTACCCGTGAGGTTCCCGTGCCCATTCCGCCACCGCCTCGACAATCGAGCCCCGAGCCCATGCAGATTGGCCACGCCCCTCTGTCTTCCTCCGAGCGTAGCCGGAGGATCCGCGAACATCTGTGCCTCTACTGTGGGGAGAGCAGTCATCTGCTGAGTGGCTGTCCTGTCCGACCCTCCCGTCGGGAGGACCACTTCCCCTCCTCCGCCACCCGGGTAGGTGCTTCCTCACTCTTGAATGTTACCCAGAGGCAGTTTTGTGTTCCAGCACGCCTCACCTTCCAAGGGTCGGAGCAGCATGTGGAGGCTCTAGTGGATTCAGGGGCAGCTGGGAACTTCATTGACGAACAATTGGTGACGTTACTGGGAATACGGCTGATAGCTATCTCTCCTCCTTTAAGGATTCACGCCCTAGACGGTCAGCCTCTGGGTACTGGACTGGTGACTCACCGGACTGACAACGTCATCCTTCATATCGGGATCCTACACTCCGAGGTTATCCAGCTCCTGGTAGTCCCTTCTCCCCGAGAACCCCTGATCCTCGGCCATCCCTGGCTGCACCTGCATGACCCTTCCATCTC
>JACXGI010007268.1:0-38107 GCA_016801175.1 Esox masquinongy
GTATGAGGGTAACCAGATGTATGCCTGATGAGGGTAATCAGATATTACAGAGGCGTATACCTGCCTTGTGGACTGCATCTTATGCCTTTTTTGAGTAATTAAGTTTTTGTACATTTCAAACTGTCTGGTTTGGCTGGAGATAATGGCCTCTATTGAAGTGAATTTGTTTAAAACTATGCCTTTATTTAATAAATGTTTAAAACTGGTCATCTACTTCACTCTACTCAGATCCCCAAAACAGATGTCACTTGCCCCTTGTGACAAGTAAACTGGGAAATCCAAATTGTAAAATTCAACCTGCAAACTTGTGTTACTGAGCCACGGGTCTATTTTCTCCTTAGATCCTTACAATTCAATCCCCATCAATGCCCATCCCATTCACTCTCTCCGAATGGGAGCATGATCAGAAAGTTGTCTGAAAATAAGAGGCGTGTTCTACATGCACCAGGGCTGTCCGGTCGATGGATAGGATGAGCAGTGTGCACGACTCCACACGGCCTGCTGGAGGAATCGATGACCATCCACCGTGCTCCACAACTGGGGATAACCCCAGGTTTGATGTCTCCCTGTGCCACCTGCCTTTTCTCAATTGGATTTGCTAACTTCTCGATTTCACCCATAACCGAAATTTCTGGAAATTCGGCATTCGCCATAATAGTAATAAGAACAACTTTAAGTAAAGAAAGTCGTTTCTGCTTTACAACTCCAAATACAACTGCTACATAGAAGTACGGTATATTACTGTACAAATATGATGCCCTCCAGAATTATTTGCACCTAGTGTAAATATGAGAAATAAAGGCTGTGAAATAATGTCATTGTTGTTTTTTAGCTTGATTTTAAACTTTAAAACAACAAATATTATTTGAATTTAACCTTAAATTGATTGAAAATTGTTAAAAGAAAAAAATATCATCAATAAATAATGATTTTATACAAAAACATGCTTGCTGCAATTATTTGCACCCCTAGAAAAATCATATGTACTAAATCTAACTAATGTTCTTTTCCCCTTTTACATTTTTTGAGAAAAAGCATCTAATCTCTTTTCTCTTCTTCATTTCTTGCTCTCTTTTCACCTCCCCTGGCTGGGTGATTACAATACGGAATAACCGTCTTTTTACCACCTTCTCCTGTTCTCCATGATCACGGCTCCACAGACTGTGCTCTCTTCTACTACTTCCTTGAAGAACATCACTAAAAACATATGGTTAGGTCCCAAGCATTGGTCCATTATGATGGTATTGGGAAGTGGTGTGGCTTGGAATACTTTAAGGAACTGTGCTAGTTACCACAAGATCCAAATCCCTAGTGACAGCGCTGACCAAGGGACTTGTGACTGCACCTTATTCACTTCATTGAAGCGCATTCACTTCACACGTTGAACAAATATTTTAAGTATAAAACCGTCAGCAAATGATGTCAGGTTTGAGCCCTGGGTAAGGTAGGCAACACATATTATGAAAAGAAAATTTAAATCTGTGAGACCTTAAAAGGATCACTCCCCCACACCACTTGCAACCTTTAGATGACATTAAAAACATCTGAATTTCTAAATGTAGCCTTATTGCAAGCAGGCCTCAGGGCACAGTTTAGTTCCTCCAGACAAATAAAGTATGGTGAAATTTAAAGCCAAACTCTGAAAACTTTGACTCAAGTGAATAGAGTTGAGGACCAGATAAAACAACCAGGTGCTTAACTGAAATCTCTTCCTTTTGTTGCCTTTCCGTAATAACGTTTTCTTAGTAGCAACATGCCCTAAAAGGCAAATTCTGGTAAGACAACTTCTTACAGTTGAAGAGTGTACTTTCTTGCTAGATGTCTCTGCCACATGCTAAGCAAGCACATTTATGGATTTCCTTATTCTAGGCATCTCATGAGATATATTACTTTTTGGATGAAACAAGAAGATCTTCTTTATACTGGATAAATGTTTTTGTATTTAATGTCACAATGTTTAAATGAGCAAATAAACACTCACTGCCCAGATAAATAGCTTTAAATAATTTTCTCAGAAACCTTTGGAGAGTGTTACAGTATTTACAGTGTCTTTGAAAGGTGTTCAGAACCCTTCATTTAATGTTGGTTAAATTTTTTTCCATCAATCTACCCACAATACCCCATAATGACAAAGTGAAAATAAGTTATTACAAATTTGTACCAATCTGTTGAATATGAAAAACATAAATATCTTATGTAAAGCATTCAGAGCCATTAACATGACACTCAGATAGAGCCTGTGTCCTTTGATCATCCCTGAGATGTCTCTACTATTTGATTGGATTCCACCTGTGACAAATTCAATTGACTGGACATGATTTAGAAGGGCACACAGCTCTCGATATAAGTTCACAGTTTGTCAGGGCAAAACCAAAACTCTTCTTAGACTTACCAAACTAATTGAAAGGGCAAAGGCCTTGATCAAGGAGGTGACCAAGAAACCAATAGCCAATCTAATAGAGCGTCACATTTGCCCTGCAGCACTCCATCAATCAGGACTTTATGATAGAGTGGCCAGACAGAAGCCACTCCTGAGTAAAAGGCACATGACATACTGCCTTGAAGGTCTGAGAAATCGAATGATTAGGCCTGAATGCCATAGACTACAAATGACAAAAACAAGGTACCGCTCATCTCCTAGCTCATAACATCCTTATGGTGAAGCATGGGGGTCGGAGCATCATGCTAAGAGGATGCTTCTCAACGGCAAGGACTAAGAGACCAGCCAGGATTAAGGGAAGGATGAATGGGGCAAAATAGTCTGAGGTCACACACAACATAAAAATGTTGCGTTTTTTCTGCATAGAAACGCAAAAATGAATATCATTCAACATGAAGATGACCTAAAGCACACAGCCAAGACAATGCTAGAGTGGCTTTGGGTCTGTGAATATCCATGTGTGACCAAAGCTGGTAGAGGTATACCCAATGAGACTTGAAGCTGTGAAGGGGACTGAATACAAAGGCACTGTATGTAGAGAAGACAAATAACATGAGACAAAGGGTTACTGACCTTCATAAATTGGCATGACTATAAAAAAAAGCTTCATGTCTGAAAATACAGCAATAAAAGAAACTGAAGCTGTGACAAACTTGCCTGGAAGACCCAATATTTCGTCCACACACAATGACGAGTATGGTTCAAGAACTAAATCATTCTTCAAGGAACAAAGGTTGAGAATTGCAGAACTTTTAATTAATCTTGGGGTCACCAAGTCTCCAAAAGGTCACCTCCATGCCATCACGCTATTTGGATATAATGACATGTTCATTTCTTAAGTGACATTGACTATATCTATCTATGGGAGCAGCCTGGGATTCAAGGCCTCTGATCTTTATTTGACCATAATAAAAACAAAATGTGCACCCATGTGTCATTTGTCGAATATCTTTCTTTGTTCTTTTGTGTGGTGTTTTATAAAAATATTGACATATATTGAATAATTGTGAACAAACTCCGCTGCTGATATAAGAACAGAAAGCCCACTGAAGTACAACCACATTTAGAAATGTCACCTGATGTAATTCTATTATTATTATTATTATTCTCATTAGTAAGTTGCAATCCTGACTGAGTAAACGACAAAAAGCCTTACAGCCGGTCCTGACCATGTTCACTCATTGCCATAAACTTCTAGTGTGTGCTGTGACTTTCAGTCACTCCTTTTGGCATACTTAAGGCGCTTTTCACTGCTAATTAATTCCTATTCCGCTAATTAATTTGACAACTATAATTAAACAAAAAAGGCACCTTTCTTCCATGCCCCCTGTCTTCCTTTCTGTTTTGTTTTTGTCTTCCTTGCCTGAATGATTTAGATGGAAAACTCAGTGATTGTTTCCCTAGTGCTGTTGTAGCACATAATGGATATAATCGTTTCATCTCCCCCAAGCTGAATGTACAATATGCTGGTATTTATACACTTAAACGATTTGCCACTGGGAGCTTTTTAACAAATGTCAAATACAACTCCATTCAGGCCCACTGCTAAACATTTGTGTCAAAAGTGTTAAAGTTGTACTGTTAACGTTTTGCATCTACTGTAGCTATAAAACCGACATATATACTGGTGCCATGTGAATAGTCTGCTAATTGTTCTAGTATCAAAAATTGATTTGTCAATCAAAAATGTTCCTTGAAACAGAGTTGCCTCGCCTAGATGGTTAGAGTATATGGTAGAGGCCAAGGTGCATGGTGTTAAATTCGCCAACTTCCTGGCGTACATACAGTACGGCAGCTCCATGTCCATTCTGATCATGCAGATTAGACATAACACATTATACATCATTCTCAGGCCCACAAAATAGTATGATACTTTTGGCTGCATAAGCCAGAAGTTTCCATAAAGTGAAAACATAAGGATTCTGGCTGGTCAGCTTGGACCAATGGACAACTGGGCCCTAACTTTAACTCAATTTCTAACCCTATCCATGACCCTTACTTTAGCCTTTGCAGCCTAGATAACATTAGCAACAACAAACTGGAATTTGTATTATACATATGACATGTTTAACAAACTCTAAACATATTGTATGTATTGCAATTTGTGACATGCTGGACAAACTGTAATTTTCAATGTACAGTATGATACAAAATGTACGACGGACCTTCACAAATGAATACAAATGAATAACCCTAACCCTAACACCCGCCAGTGTTTGACTCTCCCGCATGTGTTCTTGCAATCTTCCTTTTAGATGTGCCTGTCAAAAAAAACACAGACAAAATGAATTAATAATAAGCTGATGTTCACAAGATGTATTCGTTGCATCTTATTTTAGGTCAACATTATATCCCAAACGGCACTACACTGCACTACACTGCACTACACTGCACTACACTGCACTACACTCACTGTTTATATTCCTCCTGTCATCTATTGTACAGTCCAGTCCACATTCAGTTACTGGATGTATCCATGGACACACTATCAGGTTAGATTAATGTTGACTTTCAGGATGAGGGGTTGTTAGTACTATTACACCATGACCCTAAGGGAGGGGACAAGGTGCACCACCTGGGGGGAGTGTGGTCACGTTCATGAGCGCCACCTAAACACAAATCCTAGCTAGCACAATATTATGACAGTCACCACTGAATATCTGAGAGCTTATATGAACCACTGGTCAACAGGTATGGATGAAAGTTTGGCTATGCTGCGCTACATGCTAATGTGAGGCAGAGGCAAGAAATCAGAGCTCATCATAACTTCTATTCGCTACTGAATGGGCAGGCAATGGCTGTTCATTCCCAGTACTGCTAGCTTGTTTGCATTACAATTGGATAGAACGCAAACACTGTGGGTTTGGTGTGGTGGTTTTGCTGGAATGAAGAGTTTGGGTAGCAAGGCTCCTCTTCTCAGCCTCAATGTGTCAACCTGAAACTGTAACTTAACTGTGAAGTCTTTCATCTGACTGTGTAGCCAGTGATTATTTGAATTCAATGTGCAAGCTTGTTTAACAAAACATTTTATCAATACATAATACAAATTACATGGTTTCCATGGTACCCTCACAACCTTATGCTAACAACAGATAGATACTTGTGAAGTGTATGAATTTACCTTACCTCATTTCTTAACATTTTATACCAAAACATGGCTTTCTAGTTTGAAATATGAATAAATACTGAATAAATATTTCAGTTGAAAGAATTCATCATTTGGCCTAATTTTGAATATATCAAATTTAAATGTGTACCATTACAGTACAAAAGTTCAAAGTTTGTGTGATTTTGAGTTCAGGAAATTCTGGACTTGCTTATATGAGCAGAAGTCATATGGAGAGATTTGTGGTATGACTTTTTCTTTTACAAACTATGTTGAATAATACCCAGAATTCCATTTTGTTATCTTTCTCCGTTGACCTAAATAATGTCTTGTGTTGTAATGTGTGAGGGGACTACTTTTTTCACATTCAACTAGTAACAAAGACTGAGCGTTTGATCACTTGTCTATAACAACCAATCACTATAGTTCATCATTATGTTATTACAAGTAATTAGCAGAGTAAGATAAACAGCCTACAGCGGCAGTTTGAGAAGACGTGTGATGTCACCAGCCACAGCATACATGAGTCATCACCTAGCAGACACGTTCGAAAACACGAAATCAGACTCGAATAGACTAATCCAGTAATGCGCAAATGCACACATCATTCCCATAAACCCACCAGTGATACACATGCCAAAATAGATTATATAAAAAAACAAGACAATAGCTATTACAAAACACACGTACGTGTTCAAAAGCTCTGTATGAATATTATTCATATTGACACAGATACGTTTTACGCATTGCAGATACGATATATGGACACGGAGTATTTCAATGGTGACAGGGTATATAAAACAGACTCACAGGCATGACACACATCCACAGATCTGATGTTATTCTGTGGCAATAGGGTCACAGTGTGGCATGACCCCTATTCTGTGTCGAGGTGTTTTAGTGGCAGTGCTATTCTGGCCACAGGGCCTGAGAGCCCTACAGATGCTTTATCTTAATTTGATCATCCGTTGTGGCAGTCATTTTGGTGAAGATGTGGCGCATTCAACATTTGACAAGGTTGCTAAAGCTTTTGCTTGCAGCATTATTTTTGTGGTGTAGCAAAATCACTCAAATATAGATCCCACACCTCAACCTGATGGAGCTGCTATGGGCTCCGGCCTAGTGTATAGCTCTCAAAGAACTCCCTCACAATCTCACTTCACTCATCTCTCTTCCTCAGGTTTCCGCATGTCCCAGAATCATCTTCCCCTGTCTGCTGTTCTTTCTATTCCTCTCTAACTGTCTTTGTGTGTGGGGAGGCTGGTGAAAGATCCCTCATTTGTTTGGCTTATTAGGTTACAGGGGCCAGCGGCGTTGATAGGGCCAGCCATGCAGGGGTAGTGAGATAACTTTGCAAGGGCATTAAGACCACACAGAGAGAGACCGATGAAGACGTACAGACAGACCTAATGGCCTGGCTAGGATGTTAATCCACTCTATATGCAATGACCGGCTGACTGGCTGGCTGGCTGACTGGTGAAGTTCATCAATACTGCAATACATTAGCGCTGCAATGTTCTCATTGAGCTGTGGAGGATGGGAGGGGACGAGTGGCGTAACAGGGTTTAATGGGTGGTTGAAATATGGAGAAAAATTGGGACAGAGATACATGAAACATGAAAGAGGGTAAGGATGATTAGATGTCTGGGAGTGATGGAAGTTTTGAAATAAACTTTTAATAACATTGGGCCAATTGCAAACATGGAAAAGCCACCGGATTATTGCCGGATGATTTTTCAACGAACCACCGATACACTAAAATTACACGCACAGCTGATTGGCAACTAATATTGGCAAGCGATTAACCACTCCCTATCATTGATGTCAAAGTTTTAGTTTAGTCCAAATTGTAGCCAATATTTTAGAAGGTTATTTTGTGCTCTGGTATTTTCATTGGCATAAATAAATAAATAGTACTTATTGAGTAGACTAGGGCCGATTCATCTATTTGACAATCGTTCCGTATAACTGACGACATGCTTTTCCTCGTTCACCATGACAGATTTACTGTGACACTGTACCAGATACAGTTGTGTGAATGGAAACCGAATGTTGTTACCTACTCTTACTTTTATAAATGAATGCAATCCATTAAACACAGCCGATAAAAGAAAACTGTCTGATGTGGTAATTTCTTATCAAGATCAGTGTGAAGTATCCCTAGACAGTCCATAGCTGACATCTACAACTACTATAAAATATAATTATTGCATTATTATTCAAACCCTTACTTTAGCCAATCCCCAATTCGTTCAGGATTCAAATGTGGCTCAGCAAATCACATAATGGGATGGTTTTGCGGACACAGATTAAAAATGGTCTAGGACTATCTTACACTAAATTAAGAACTATAGAAACAAGAAAAATATGTTTTATGGACTCATTGTGTGTAGATGAATAGGTATTTACATTGGTTTTACTTACTACCACTTCCTCTGTTCCCCCTACATACAACATCTGTAAGCAACCTTAGTTATAGAATTTCATCCTGGGGGACAGTTAAGTGGTTTGTATCATGTTTAAGAGTTTTCTAGGTCAGTGAGATTTATTTCACACAATTGGACAGAAAGAGCGTGGGAATGGGATTTAAACTACACTCCGGTATGACAAAATGTTTTGTTTGTTTTTATCCTTGGCAGATAACTTGGTAGCTAACTAACTTTATGCAACACAGTGGCTTCTCATCAAGCTTCTTTTGGCTAGGATAAGAAGTAACATTTTTAGATCTGTGGCTTGCATTGTCAGTATGGTCTACTATTTTTGATATGGCTGCTGTTGTTCAAACAGCAATTGATTTGAGCCTTGTTGAAAACAGTGCCTGAGGTGGGAACAAACCTTTGAGGCCTTGCTGTAAGATGTACAGGCTACTCTTTAGATATGAATACTGTCATTGAAACAGCAAGTTAACTTCAGCATTACAGGAATTGAACTACACAGTACCTGATGAATATGGATCAGTCTGCCTGTCTTCTGTATATTGGACATGAGCAGAAGGGATTGGTAAAACTACCAACCAGATTTAGAGGAAAGTTAAGAAAGATGATGTTTGCATGTCTCACTCACAAACGTCCACCTGGTAAAACCAGAACAGGAGGCAGTGAGCCATTCAAGGCTCATTTTAATGAAAAGTAAAAGGAATACAAGAACTCAGGTGTAGACTACTCGCGATAAATAAAATGAACAAAGACTCGCGGCAACTTCTCAGCTTGGGATGGCTGGTATAAGTCCGTCTGTAGAGTGGGCCAAACATACAGCGCAACGTTAACCATTTCGCTTCCCCTTTCTTTTGGGCGGCTCTTGTTCCCCTCTAAATAGCCTCCCGTATCAGCCTTCAAGACAGGCAGGTGTGGAGGGGTGGGGCTGGCCCACCGAACAGCCTCAAGGTTCCAGCACCCCGCCGTACACGCTGCTCATTCGCGAACGTTCCCACATTCTCCGAATGTGCGCTCTCCAGGGCACTGAACCTCAGTGACTCAATGGGAGCGAAACGCAAACAGGACCTGAGCGCCACAATATGCCAACGGTGAAACAACATGAATTAGCTTGTCAAAAGGAAATTATCCTAGAAAAAATATATTTCCATTCATACATTTGTGCTTATGTTATTTTCGGCTATTGTCGGAAAAAAGGTTTTCGCCTTCGAGTAGCTATTTTTAGATCGCCATTTTGTTAGAGGGGCGACATCTACTTGAATGAATGCTAGAACATGTAGTATTTTACGAACAAACGGATACAGAGGACGTCTATTCTAATGCGAAATTCAAATTCACTCGTTCTAGACTATGTTGTGATGCTTTATTTCTATCACTCTTGTAGTACGTTAATTAGGTCAGCTATGGTGACATTCCGTTGTACAATTTTAATTTCAAGCACAGATTTAACTACAGAAAAACCCTGTTTGGTCGATGAGTAACAACAACAAACTTGATATTTATTTTGTTTAAGCATGGTCAAGTAAATATCTTTGGTGTGGACAATGAATTGAATAACCCAAATACATAAAAAAAAATACAGTCGTTCGTCTGAGCTGCAGGATTGGGTAGAGAGTAAACTTCTCAGGGATGTCACAATGAGGTCATTTGTGATTTTGTTAACAGCAATTAATAGACTAATAATAATAATGTATTATATTTGTATAGCGCTTTTCAAGGACCAAAAGACGGTTTACAAAATGAACACGGAACAGAAACAAACAAAACTGATGAAAAAAGAAAGCGGAGGATGGATCAATTACACAATAATAAACAACACAACAGTAAAAAAACCCCACCAAATATAGCCTACATATCACAAATATGTGTACGTATATTTTTAAATGTTTGTGTCTCTGTCATTGAGCAATTCTTGTCTGTATTTGTAATATGTCATGTTTTGACAGGAAGAGGAGCTGCTGATTTTAAAACACTCCTGTGCGCTCTGCATTAGGTTTGTATTTGACTGTTCATCCTTCTACAATCTTGACCAATATCCCAGTCCATGCCATCATTTTATGGTGAATTACTTGAACTTCATGGTTTCGTTTTTGCTCTGACATGCACTGCAAATTGTGGGACTATATATAGACACGTGTGCCTTTCTAAATAATTTGCGATCAATTTCATTTGCCGCAGATGGACTCCAAATTCAGTTCTAGGTTTAGGTATCTCACGGATGATCTATTCTATCTCATCACTAATTGCACCCACTTCTGTCCCAGGTCTAAATAAATCCCTGATTAGAGGGTTGTATTTAAGTTGTATGTTGGTTGCAACCAATGCACAATTAGCCTTTACTTAATACCTCAAAATGATTTGTTAATATATGCGAGATAGGTACAGCACATTTCTCTCCCAAATTTAAGATTAGGTGGTATACCATATATTTCGCATCCCACGGGATTTGGAAATATCCGCAAGATAATTTTTAATCGCAATCAGAATCCCGTTTAGTTGAAGTGCTATTGCACATGACTTTCCATGTAAGTGTGCTTCAACTGGGAGACAACATATAGGGACAGAATACACAAACATGTATGTAAAACACATTTTGAGCATAATATTAAAAACATGTAATTTGTTATTAAACAATCATGACAGCAGGTTGGGTGAATGATCAATATAGCTTAAGCAAAGTAGTAATAGGCATTAAAAATGAACATTGTAGGTCTCTGATTCCCATAGTTCTTAGGCTTTATTGATAAATTTGCATACCCTGGCAGAAATTGTGAAATTTTGAATCTGCCTCTTCCGGTTAATGGCTGATAAGAGTGGAACCAAGTTAGGTGGGCAGGGCCTTTCTGTCACAAGTTAGTTATACCACTCGTCCATTGTCCATTCTAATGTTGAACTGAGACTGAATGCCTAGATGCCTGTCATGCGGCATTATATAGCATTTGGCACAGCAACAAGAAAATATGTAGTAATAGGTGGTGTACCTAATAAACTGGCCACTGATTGTACTTTGTTATGCTTTTATCAAACAGATCCTTTTTTAAATAGCCTACTACTGGGTTTTAGAAATGTTTTCAAACCAGAGTCAAAAACAAATGGGCCAGACGACTGAGACATTAGAGCCAATGGACCTGTCTTGTAGCCCATGTGGATTTAAGTGGCCTTAAGTGATACCCACAGTGTGGACATTTCTCCAGAGAGTTTCTCCGCAGTTGTCACATCTCTTGTTTATTAGAGTTACCTCTTCTAATAACAGGACAAAGCTGGGCCTCTAAACAAACACAGTTACACAGACACCACGCACCAAAACACGCACATTAAATCTTGAGCACATACAGAAGAATAAAGAAATATACTGTTGCTTAGAACATACCATCTCCTTCTAACTTTTATCTCCTCATTTCTGTCATCTTAGTTACACAATCTCCCCAATGATATGGATGTCTAGAGTGGCCCAGATCAACGCTGCTGTCTGTCCCTGCAGTGAAGGGCACACTGTGTGTGTCAGAGATTCACTTGCTCAAATTGGTACTTAACAGAGAGATCACGAGAAATGCTACAATGGCCAAAAACATCAATCAACCTGCAGACATTAAGCATTTTTAGGTGTCAAAAAACTCCCACTGTTCCCCTCTCCTAGCTCACCCTGGCAGCAAAGGCCTCTGAACAATCTCCTCTCCTCTCCATCAGTCTAGACTGGAGCCAGAGTGAAGTCATTACGAGTGAGATAGGGTTCAACCCATCTTGTTTTCTTCCCTTTTCTCCCTCCTTACTCTCCTTGTGTCTCTCCCACTTTTAATCTCTTACTCTCTCACCAAACATCCATGAGACCAGAGCCCAAACAAATCTATAGGGAGTTACAGTTAATGACTATAGGACTGATGTACTGCCCATGGCTAAAAGAGATGAAACAGGAAGAAAGAGAGAGGGTGTGAAAATGAGATAGAGAGAGGACGGGGGAGGCAATAAAGGCAATGTTCAGGATTTTGGAAATGAGGCCCATTATCGACTTACCCAGTCAACAAACTTGTGTCATTTTCTAAAATTCAACCATTATTTTTTACAGGTTGTTTCAATGAGATAAAATCATTTTTTCAATGGATCTCTGGGGCAAGGATGAATTGGCTTCATTGCCAAATTCCACCCCCTTTTAGAGGAGCTGTAAAATGTATACAAGGGGTGACAGATGAGGGAGAGTAGAGGATTCAGAATTCAGAAGGATGGAGAAGAGAATGCTGATGACAGGGTAAACACATTATGGGACACTCATTTTTTATGACGGGGAAATCCACTGTGTGGCAGGAACAGCCAACCACTCTATGTTTAGGAGGGCTTTCAGATGGGAGCAGATCGGCCAAGGTAAAACCACCAGGGTAAAGAAAGATGAGTGCCGCGGGGTTGCTATCAGGCCTGCTGAACGGAAAGAATAAAATGATTAAAGAGCGAACGCTCATTCAGCCTGTACCCTCTCTGCCCTCTATCTCCCCCCTCGAGACACTTCCTATCATCTCCTCTTTTTGTCGCTCCATCCATCTCCCTCCCCTTCCCCTCTCTTCACTTTTTCCTCAGTCCGCCCTCCTCGCCGCACCACCGACTCAAAAGGTAATTGAGGTCTACGCAATTCTGAGTAGCATTCAGTATATTTGTCAATACGCCGATATATCTCCATTGTGTGTGCAATATTTCACAGAACTGCAACTTAGCCGGAGATCTTCATCGGCAGCATACCTGCTTGATGTGAAAATGTACTGTGGGCAATTTGATATGGGACCTGGCGTGAGGCAGGAAGTCGGAGGATAAAGAAAAGATTGATGAAGCGAGAGGAGATGGAGGAGAAGAGGGACTTGGAGAGAAGATAGTATATGATTTTGTGTGTAGTACTGAGTGTGGTTGTGCGCGCTAGAGGGCCTAAGTGTTTTGAATTCTGTATAAATCCTAAGTGAATTTGGGAAAAGAGGGTCGTAACGGGTTGGACAAAAGAAGACACTATGCAGGGAATAGTGATGGAAAGGCGAAATGACAGTGGTTCAATTACAGAAATAAATAAATGGACGGATGCAGAGAGACAGAGGGAAGGACAGTGAAATATATACACTTTTTTTTGTCTCACAGGAAAAAAGTTTCAGAGAACATTTATATTCAAAAGGAGTGTTTCAACTGCTTTGAAAAAGAATAAAATATTTAGCAGCATCACTATTTTGCCATATATTCTGATGAGGACGCATATTCGCATGGTACGCATGAAGAAGACCCAACGGCACTTCTTCTACCAAATCTAGTTCATGTAACGTTCCAACATTAAATCAGGGATTATTCAGAATGAATAACATTCTGCATCTGTGTTTCTCTTTTCATGCTAATCACTCAGGCCCTGCTCTTTGGTCTGCAGATCTCAGCCTTGCCTATAGAATATAAATTTCCAGCCTTCAATTTTCTCCTTTTCACTCTTTTTCTTTTTCTTTCTTGTACTTCTTCTATTACCTGTCTAACTCCTTCACTCACCATACATCCATGCTCCTTTCCTTAGCGTCTGGTTTGTTAAACCCCCTGCAACCCCCCCCCCATAAAATAATTCCTTTCTCTGTCAAACCCACCTGCCCGCTCCTCTCCTTTCTGGTCACTGTTGTATCCCCTCCCGCTCTCTCTGTCCATATTATGCATTTTACTCTCCCTCATTCTCCATCTCTCTCTCTATTCTCTCTCCACTCTCTTCTCGCTCCTCTCTCTCTCTCCTCTCTACCCCCCTCTCCTACCACCCATCGCCCCTCTCCCTCGTCTTTGTTCTCTCTCTCCCTAAAGAACATCCTGATAGACTGCAGCACACAGGTTCCAGATATAGATGTTCCAGACAAACTCACATGTTATGGATGTACTCACAAGACCTACCGGGGCTGCATGAACGCTAGCACAGCCATGTTCACACACAGGCACACAACATCACACAGTCAGCACCGCTGCATTCATCTGTTGAACCGGGGGGGGGGGGGGTCAACAGAGAAAGGGACAATTAGAGAGGGAAAGGAGATATGAGAACGCTAATGGGAGAGTGGAAAGCAAATAGTGACAGGGGGTGGAAGTAAACAGAAAAGGTTAGACAGACATGAGGCAGAAAGAGACAAGCGGATAAAAAAAATTGAAGAGAGGACTGGAAGAGAGAGAAGGAGAGAGACAGGAAAAGATCTAAAGAGAGAGATTTGGGAGGAGAGAATACAAAAACATGGGACAGAGCCTAGGGAGAGGGGTGTCAGTGACAGAGAGAGGAGGAGGGGAGAGTCAGGGAGAGAGGTGCGCTCATTCGCTCACGAGAGTGAGTAAGAGAGAGCGAGAGAGAGCGAGAGAGGGAGAGAGCATGTGAGACATTTAGTCCTGCCAGCACACAGTGGTGCAGCATCAACGGAAGACGGGATAAAGAAGCTATGAGCAAGAGACAAGGGAAATAGAGGAATTTACTCCTGAAGAAAATCTAAGAGAGGATGAACTAAAACAAAGCACCCTACTGCTGTTGGTTATCCTGTTCCATTTCTGTTGGAGAATTCCATTAGCAAAGAAAAAGAGAAAACACATACATGTGATATATATCTAAAATTCCTATACATATATATCAAATTATGCCTGTTTTCACAGAAGCTGCTTCTGGGGAAGGACTGTGTTGAAGTCCCTTGCATAACAATTGGAAGACGGCTTTAATGTGCAGCATTTGTTAGAACTGTTGCATATTAATGCTTTAGCTTTTTTTGCTCAATGGAAAAAAACAATGCATTGATGCAAGTGGATATATAAATGACAAAAAAAAATACACAAACAGCTTTGCTTCAGTCCCATTTTTGGAGGCTTCTTGAAAGCAGGATATTGCATTGGCTTTTGTTGTAAACTCTCCAGTTATTTTACCCTTGGAACATATTGGGGAGTTGAGGCTTGGGTGTGTTGAACGCATTCCACAGGCTCAGTAATACCTCCCCGTATTCACAGCAACAACGCGACAGACAGCCTGCTCTTCAGTCGTGGCTGACACAGGGAGAGGTAAGTTGAGGGAGACAGAAGAACGCAGACCAACAAAAGACCAACAAAACCCCAAAAAAACGAAGAGAGCAGACAGGGATTAGGGCATCTTGATAAATAAATAGAGACAAGACAAACAACAAAGGGACCAAAACAAACTGGGGGGAAAGAAAGCAACTAACAATCGATTAGAGCAAAGAAGTGGAACACTCATACGCAGAAATGTAATTACAGCGCATGTTGGCTCACCATTGAGCTTTTCTTACATTTTGACCCCGGAGGAATGGACTTGATTCCACAGGCTAGGGGAGGCTTCAAATCGACACCCTTTTCTTTCCCCTAACCCTTGGTTGGTAGCAGTTGTGGGCTTGTCAGGCTTATTGGTGACCCCATCTTTTCAGATTCGCACTCAGGCGTGTTTTGGAGACGATCGGACAGCACCACAGAAATCCACAACCACAGCGTGACTGGACTGCCATCCCTCAAAATCCATTAAGCCAACTACACTGACGGAGAGCGTTGTTGCCCTGTGGATTTGAGTGTGTGTGTGTGTGTGTGTGTGTGTGTGCGTGCGTGTGTATGTGTGTGAGTGCATGTGTGAGAGAGAGACTGTCTGCCTCAGGTGTTGAGGAGTGATTTTTAATCTGGATTAAATCAGCATGGGATTTTAGTTTAGATCTCATAGGACAATTTTCAACAACTGCAGGCTGTGCTTTCGCAAGAGGGGGACAAAACAAAAAGCAACAGACTTTTTTTTTTGTCATAATATTGAAGACCAAATGTAGAATAGCATCTACCTGGAATTGAACATTTGGAGAGGTAACGGATATAAGCAACATGTCCCTCTGAGCATAGCTATCAACATTTTAAAACTAATAAAAGAATCAACTGAACAGTTGGTGACCTGACAGTCGCTAGAGGCTTATTTGAGAGGGGAAAACAACATCTTGGATTATCCAGAACTTCCATTCCTTTCTTCCCCCCCCACACACACACACCCCTCAGCATTGATTAATGCTTGGCAGGGCAATTATCAAGAACTGTGAGTCCTTCCAGTGAAGGAAGACGTTTACAGAAAGAAGCTGGAGTCCTTGAGGAATCAGATTTTATGCTGCCACTGGATTGGATTCCAAGTTTCATTCGTTCAAGGATTATACGACAATTGGGGGAAAGATTTTAAAATAAATCCACAAGCTGGTTCATTTCTGGGTGACGGCTCTTAAACTGCAGGTGCTCCAGATTTTAGGATTTTGGATCACATCTGCTGTTGTCATCTGGCAGAGAGGGAGGCATTTTCAATGCCTGGACTGTGTGTCTGAGTGGGACAAGATCACTGGGAGCTCATTGTGGAGGAGCATGTTGAGATTCAGGGTTGATTTGTTCCATCAACGATCTATTCTCCCTCTTGATGACAATTTATATTTGCACACTGAGCCTCCTGTAACTGTGTGACATATAATAATGCCAAAGCACTCTTTAAAAGCTGTTATTCTAATGCTTTGAATGTAAGCTAATCCATGCAGTTTCAACTCATTTTTAAATACTGACTGTGTGAAGTACATAAAAGGCAATTTTGTTTTTTTGTTTTGGCCAGTAAGAAGTCCACAGTTTGGAATTAGTTTATTGACCTGCACCAGCTGTTTCTACGGGGATCCAACATGGCTGCTCATTCTGTGCTCATCTGCCTCGCCTTCAGCTTTCTGCTGGGCTTCACATCACTGGGTCAGAACTCCAGGCGGGCTGTGTCTGATGCCCAGACCACCAACCAGACGACCGTCCCCTCTGGCCCTCCGGAGGCTGCGCTGGCAACACCAGCGGCGGACATGGAGGACCAGACCATCCCAATGCAAGGCAGCCGTTGCCGGGGATACTATGACGTCATGGGCCAGTGGGATCCGCCGTTCAACTGCAACGCGGGCATCTACCTGTTCTGCTGCGGCTCATGCTTCTACCGCTTCTGCTGCCAGTTCAAGGTGCACAGCCTGGAGCAAGAGTCCTGCTCTAACTACGACACGCCCGTCTGGGCCAACACCGGCAAGCCGGCTGCGCCCGTCACCGAAGTGCAGGAGGAGCCTGACCGTGACCGCACCCACATGATCGTCTACATCATCTGTGGCGTGGTGGCCGTCATGGTGCTGGTGGGCATCTTCACCAAGCTGGGCCTGGAGAAGAGCCAAGGCGGACAGACAGACATGACTGACTCTAGGTAAGAGGTCACGGGCCATTGGGGCAAGGAGGGTGGGCGGGACAAGGCCGGTGGGCGGGGCATGGCAGGCGGGCCAGCAGGCGGGGCATCATGGTTGTGCTTTCAGCGGCTTTAACGGTTGTGAACACGAAGTAGATGTAGAGCGTTATTTGTGGAGTGCCCAGTCTGTGACTTCTAGTACGCAGTGAGAAAATGGGAGCTGTTTATTTTGTGTGTGGACAATGGACTAATGGCAAGTGCTTGCTGGCACAGTGCCAAGTGCTAATTCTAGTTCATCAACAGTTAAGGGAAAGCTGGGTGTAAATGGCAGTCCTATCGGGTGTTAAAAATTAGACCACAGGCACGGCATTAATACCAGTCATTACCGGATCTCTCAACTGGGGGAGGGGGACAACTACACATTTATCATCACAGAGAACAGAGGGCACACAGGCATGCCCTCAGAGGCTATGTTTCCAAATAGGAGACAAGCTGCATGCCTGAGGGGGCGAGAGAGAGGGCCGTGCGATACCTGAGCTACCCCTGTCCACAAGTCCTATGACAAAGGCGCGGAAGGGCAATCCATCTGAGCTTCAGGCTGAGTGCCTAACGGGTGTTTTCACAAGCCTGGGTGAAGGCGTCCTGCTGCCTTGCAGAGGGTGGGGGAGGGGGGCTGATAGAAGCGGTACACTGGGTGGGGGTAGAGGGAGGGGTCCTATCGATCCTAAAGGGAGAAACCCAATCAGGCCAGTCTACCAGTTGTCCCAGTCACTGGGCTTATTGATTCACTGGGACCCCAATTTGAAGGTTGTGGATGGCTAAAACATGCACACATAAACACTGTAGGTCCCTGGGGAGAGTTTTAACCAAGCTACTTTCTCAAGAACATGGTCTTACAATCTCTTATTTTCCAAAGTGTTAAAGCTTTTCCTTAAAGGTATCTGGTGGGCCAAAATGAAACAGAGCAGTTTGATATGAAGGGTATGAATACTAGTATGAGAACCTATTTAAACTGTTAATGAACGTGACACAGAGCCTTTAAAACGGATATAGTATTGGGAAGGAGATGGTTGTCTGTGGGAAAATGTAATTAAAGTCAATTGTCTTTAGTTGTACTTTGACTAGCAAATAACAGGAGTACAGTATATGGAATGTTCTTCTCTCTCTGTGTGTGTGTGTCTGTGTGTGTGTCTGTGTGTGTGTGTGTGTGTGTGTGTGCGCATGTGCCCACATGTGCACGTGTGTGTGCGTTTGAGTGCATCTTGCAGTAAAAGCCCTGGATGTTTGCTTACACTCCAACATAATATAACTGGTATTTAGATTCTATTGATTTCGTTTATTCAAAATACCTTTCAATTGCTGTTGTTGCATGCTAGAGCACTATGTAGATGGAAGTACAGCTATGATTTGCAGCAATTTGATTTTTTTAATAGCATATTTTATTATTACATTTTATTATATTATTATATTTTTGTAAGCCTCGTGTCAAACGAATTCATCAGACTTTCTAGGCGGACGGTTTGTGGAAAATGTCTGACGCACATTTGATGTGTTTGGTATGCACTCCAGCAGATAGGCCTCATACTTATAGGCCTGTGTCCTTACCGTCATTGCAGCACTGCTTCCTCTCTTATTGCGAGACACAGGTCCCATCATACCCACAAGCAGCTTCATCAACACAACATAAGCACCCCTTGCGTTTGAACTGCATCCTAGGCCTCCATACCCCCATGTTCCCTGATACACCGGTTCCCGGGTTGGTAAATATGTTTATTTGCTCCGCCACATAGTCTGCAACACACATTGCTTAAAATACCGCACAGAGATATAAAAAATGCATCATCTCCTTTGATACCCTGATTTGCCCGGCTTGGATAGAGAATTATTCATGAGCCAACTTAAACTCAACTAATCTCGTGCATGGTTTAGTCCGATGTGAACGAGTAGGCAGAAAGTGTTTTGCGCTTCCCTCCGGATTCAGATATCGAACCGGGGGGATTTGTGGAACTCGCTGTTAGCTCCTGGTGGTCATGTCTCTAACAGGTTGCTAATGTCTGGGCAGTATGGCAGGCTTACATCGTCGACAGGTATGGAATATTTCTGCTGTGGAAATATTTGAGATCCGTCCCTAGCTTTAAAAAATGTAATTTCAAATTGTTGTTGTACTTACAAGATGCTTTTACTCACCAGTGAATAACTCACCTCTAAATCCTCCAGATAGGCTATTCCATTAGTGTGTCTCAATATTCGCACATAACAGCCAATATAAAAAAATATGCAAACATTCGAAAGCACTGAAAACATATTATGTAGTTACTTTCTCAAAATAAAACGGACAACAACTGATGTTGTGCAGCAAATAAACTTTTACAAAGGGATTGTTTGTATACTTCATATCTTCATCTCTATTCACCACAGACGTAAAACTTAAAGATTCCTTCCTAATTATTTTCCTCTACGCCCATAACCCAAACCCCAAAATAAACACTTTGATCCTTTCTCGAACAACAAAATGACCTCATTCCCGTAGTGCAAAGTCAGATGTATGTTTTGGAGAAGAAAAATATACTATAGCCCACGTTTTAAACAGGTTGTTGTGTTATGATGTGTAAAGTAGAGTAATGAACGGATATTAAGCGTCAGGCAAAATGATGAGATGACACATTCCCATGTTTGTTACTTTAATTTGGTAGAGGTGAATACAGCATTCTGCAATGTTTGCTGTTAGACCTCTAATTACTGCGGGTGGATTGAGTACAGTGCCCGACAAAATGGGTTGTTGGCAAAGGATCAGATACACAAATCAATTTTAAACATTAAAATACTCTAGAGAGAATTTTAAACACTATAATAGTGTTTAGGAGCTTAAGTGAGTGAATACAACTCCAAAAAGAGAAGGTATCCAATGCATTTACCCAGGGGTACCCACACATGTTTGGCCCCTGAGAATACTTGCAAGGACAATTGTTTTTGTCCAGTCCCTCTTGCATATTTTAGTTTGTGCAAAATTATATACCTTCTCTTGTGGTGTAGTTTCTTCTTGCTAAAGTGTTTAAACACTATTATAGTGTCTTAAGACATATCCAGCGAATATTTATTTAAATTTTGGAGTATTTAAATATATAACATTGATTATTGTATCTGACCACATACCTGTGTGCCCTTTTGGCATAAACTCTTATTGATTATTGATTGTCATTTTTGACAATCAGTAATTCTTGACAGTTTTGAAATCTAATCTAATCATAATATCCAACACACCTTGTCACAACAAGCTTCTTATAGAAGAACAATGGATTATTTTGTGAAACAATATAGAAAACTCTTTTTGAATTATCAACAATTCTGTATCTGAGAAGCATGGCTAGATTAACAGTGCAAGGAGATTAAAAACACTCTACCAATGAGTTTATTTATTTAATTCTCTATATTTGGTTGTCCTCATAAAATAAACATACTTTCAGTCGGATATATTCATTTTTTTCTTTTTAAAGCAAAATTAATCACACTTAAAAAAATATTCTTTAAATAATAAAACATTTTTTAGAGTAAAATTTTATCATTTTTTTAGTCACATTTCTATTTACCACAGAATAATCTTTTTTACAACATCGCTGTGTGGTTGATTGTGTAAAATTCCAGTAAAATATACCATTTCACTTCAGCTTGTCCCATTTCAGTCTCATTATCAGTCTCCTGTTCTGTATAAATAAAACATTTTATCCACAAATCATTCTCCATAGGCCCTTATCATC
Source organism: Esox masquinongy (assembly GCA_016801175.1). Classification (NCBI taxonomy): domain Eukaryota; kingdom Metazoa; phylum Chordata; class Actinopteri; order Esociformes; family Esocidae; genus Esox; species Esox masquinongy. Next base: position 20,915 of record JACXGI010007268.1, read on the forward strand.
CGTCAATATTAGCCTACAAACCATGTCAGTTTCATACCATTTGATTGTGGAAAATACAAACACAAATAGGGTTACCATTAATGTAAAACCATCTATGTAAAACCAAGTAAAACCGTCTATGCCGGGTTCGTAAAAGAACCCCAAGTTTCATGGTTCTACCTAGAACCCTCTATGATATGTTCTACCAAAAATCTTTAAAAAATCTAGTCCTTCCCTGAATGCTGCATGAATGTCCCCACTAGCCTTAAATATGTAATTATTCACGAAAACACATTACATTCTGTGAGCCTTTTCTTTGAGTGTCTCCTGGTACACAGGTCCCATCAGGCCAGCAGTCACATTAGGCTGACCTGCAACGAGATGTCTAATTCCTAAAGGAATCCAGCCAAAGTTAGGGTATACAGTGGAACCGTTAGTCACCTGCAACTGGGATTCAGAATAACTGCCAGAACCGTGGAGACTATACTTTGAGACGACCTGAATCTTCTGAACTGGGCCAACCTTCTCTGTAATAATTATCTGAATTTAAACTTCTAAAACTTTGGATACATTTAGAAAGCTGAACATGTTTAGAAGACTTTTGATATATTTGTTTTTAGCATTCCAAATAATTTTACCAATAAATGTAAAACACACATTTAAAAATAAACTATTCTGCCCAGCAATAGAGCATGCTGGCAAATATACAGTTCTGGTTATATGTAGAAACTTTCTTGCCTTCCACAGAATCAGCAAATAACACTTTGTTCTGAAAACGATTGGGAGATTATTTTATTATAACCCTCATAATAAAACTATAATCAAGGGCTTGTAATATATCCCTTTGCCTTGCATTCTTCAGAGGGAAACATTTCTTCATAGAACTCTATTCTTCTTCAAACAACCCTTTTGAAACCCTTTTCTCGACGAGTTTATCACATACTAACCATTTTTATTGTTCTGATGCAACCCCCAAAACAAACAACACTCTGTTAAAACTGTTGAAGTACATGTCTTTCATATAAGGTTCACTATTAGGCTGTCAAAAAATGCAGTCACTGCCCATGTAAGCTGGCAGCATTTGCTCAGTGCTCCTTTGCTCATCGGCTCCATGTTCCCCTAGGAATTTGCCCAGTGCGGGGATTCCAAACCCAGTCATGGCGGCCCTCACTTTACCTCAAACAAGCCCATCTTTTCCCAGCTAACTTGTCCAATTTGGTACGATGTGACAGAGTTGTTCTCATCATACAATGGGATAATGAAGCTTGTACAGTGAATAAAGAATAACAATAACGACAGCATGAAATAAATAATTTAAATAGTGAGATTTATTATTTTCTATTTCTTTTAGAATAATGCAATTGCTCTGAGAAAAATGTTATTTCGCAAGTGATACAAATTTTTTATCTGCATCAGTCAAATCAAATTATGTAAGCCTCTATTTTTAATACCTTTTAAAAACTAATATTGATAGAATAACACTACTGAGCCTTTTTCTCAAATGTTTTATGAGGACACATTGGGAGGGATCTTAGACCATTCCTCTCTACAGAATCCCTATGGATCTTTAGTTGCCTTTGTCTTGTCTGCGCTTATGAACTGACCTTGTCAATTCCAACCACAGGTTTTTAATGGTTTCTAAGTCTAATGCTGATAAAGCCTTTTAAAATGTTTTATTTTCTGGCCAATTATCCCTTTTTTTGTGGATTTTAATGTGTGCTTGGGGTTATTGTGTTGCTGGGATCTTTACTTGGGGCCAAGTGTTAGCCAACCTTGCCCGCTATTACCCACATGGGGGCCAATGGGGTCGGGTTCTTAGAAACGTCTCCCATTAATAATGCACGGTTGCTCGTATGGAGCCATGCGTAGTCAGTGGCTGGCATTGCCCTTCCATGTAACCGAGGCCACTCTCCGGCATTTCATGACAGTCACTGGGCACTGAGTGTGCTTTGGTGTTCGATAACGCTCTACTGGGGAAAAAAAAATGGCCCTTTGACAGTGACTCACTGACGGCCAGGAGCTCACTGGATTCGTGGATCTGCTCGTGGCAAGCAGCATCAAACCAGTGGAGACGGCGAGGGCTGGGAATACTGGGTAGCGGGCATGTACTTTATCTCACAAAAGCTAGTCAGGCCAAAGAAAGTGCTACTCGGACAGGACTTAGTGTACACTGCCATCCCTTTGCCAGGCTTGAATACAGATAGGCTCCAGAGGATCGTGGGTTGCTGTCGACAGTGCCCAGCTGCTGGGACTCTGGTGTGGACACTACTTTGTGACGCGGGTGTATTCTTGACTTTTAAGGCCCGGTTGGAGAAACTGGGTCAGACATTGATAGAGACGCACGTCCATAATGGACCCAGGGTGGCGCAGTCATGAAGGAGCTTTTTGCCCTCTGTGGAGACCCACCCGCTCTCACATGCTAACACGCGTTTACATCCTGATTGATTCTGTGTGCACTTTACGCCAGCGTGGCAATGCGCCACTTACGGAGGCACACCAGCCGTACGCCTATGTTCGCACACAGATGCCAAACACACACACACACACACACACACACACACACACACACACACACACACACACACACACACACTGATAAAACAGGTTTGACAGCAGGTGATCCCCAGGCTTTTCCTTTAGCCATGTCCTGATGTATCACTCCTCCCTCTGAATTGTCTTGTGCTTTCACTCCCTTCATCCATGTTCTCCATCTTTTGCTCCCCCCTCCTCCTGTGGCTGCCCCCTGTATACTGTCGCTCCAGATCTGCTCAGGGGAGACAGGGCACGAAGCAGGCAGAGAAGATTGGACAGACTGCTGCTCCAAAGTGATATTTGCATTAGATTTGGTCTAGATCCGTGAGGCCCAGGGCCTGTTGAAGGTGGAGTAATGAATTCAGATAGGTGTCTGAATACTTTTAAAAAAATACTTTTGCACACCTGTAGATCAACCGGTGTGTCGGAGAAGACCAAAGGTCGATACAAGTAAACAAAAGAACTCCCGCACCCAGTCTGCGTAAATTGCCCAGTCTAAGTTACAGTCTAAGTTACGCAGACTGTGTGAAAACAAAGCATTTATTTACAGGTCACTCTTCGCTATACAAACAAGCGAACACGCACACACTCACACACAAATAGACACCCATGCCGACACAAACACGCAGATGCATATACAACAATCCCTAAGTTTTACATACATTAGCATAAGAGCAAATCTCTGATGCTTAACAATACAATCAAAATGTCGCCGTCTATTAAATCCGAGCCAAAAAGAGTCGTCTGCCTGCTAGCACCAATGACCCCAGGACAAACAGGGCAGATCCTTACTCAAACACCTGCACCATGCTAATGCTTCCTATTCAACTAAACTATTGAAATGACAACAGTACATGTTATATTGTTACACATCTCACGCATTTGGAGTGACATCACTTAAAAGGCCACACCACACCCCAGTGCAGAGCAGTACAGTGGGAGCTGCAGAATACTAAAGACTGCAGCTCAACTGTTGCTGCAGTATCCTAGAGCTACTTCTAATTCACAAGATACCAAATCTATCTCTAATACACATGATACCAAAGCTAACTCTAATAAACATGACACCAAAGCTACCTCTAATACACATGATACCAAAGCTACATTTAATACACATGATACCAAAGCTACCTCTAATACACATTGTCTCAAAGCTATCTCTAATACACAAGATACCAAAGCTGCTTCTGATGCACATTTTCCCAGAGCTACCTCCATTACATAATATTCCAAAGCTACCTCTGATACACATTATTTCAGAGCTACCTCTAATGCACATTATCCCAAAGCTAACTCTAATAAACATGACACCAAAGCTACCTCTAATACACATGATACCAAAGCTACCTCTAATACACATTGTCTCAAAGCTATCTCTAATACACAAGATACCAAAGCTGCTTCTGATGCACATTTTCCCAGAGCTACCTCCATTACATAATATTCCAAAGCTACCTCTGATACACATTATTTCAGAGCTACCTCTAATGCACATTATCCCAAAGCCATTTCTGATACACATTATCTTAGAGCTACCTCTAATACACATGGTACCAAAGCTACCTCTGATATACATTATCCCAAAGCTACCTCTAATACATAATATACCAAAGCTATTTCTAATACACATGATCGCATAGCTACCTTTAATACACATTATATCATAGCTATTTCTAAAACACATTTTCCCAAAGCTACAGTATGTCACACACATGATCCCTAAGCTACAGTACCTTAAAACATGATCCCAAAGCTACAGTACCACACACGATCCAAAAGGATTTGCTCTGCAAATATATCTACAACACAAATAAGACCAGCTATTGATTAAAGACATACACTCTTAGAAAATGTCCAGAAGAACATTTTTGGATTCTAAAATGTGCCGTACTGGCAGAAGCTTTTCAGTTCCATAAGGTTTCTAAAGTAATCCCTCTTTAGAGGGTCATTGAGGATCCCTTGCCTAAAAGGTCAAACAAGAACATTGTTTTGACGGGAGGGGTTCAATATTATTTTCTTGTATTCTATATCAATTATAACCATTATTTTACCAAATTTACCAAATCGTTATTACCAGAACACTCTGGCGAGATACAGTAGGCCTCCTACAGGGATGGGCGTTGAGATGAAATGACACGGACAGAAGACACACGACAACAGCACATTACCAACAAAAAACAACGTCAAAACAGAACAGAGATACTATGCATCTCTATTAAACTACAAATGAAAAAGTAAGGCAACGCAGCATGAAAACGGTATACAAGGTAACAACATAGACCTGGCAACAGATGGAACAATAATGTAGTAGGACAAACATGTTTAGTAAATAGCCAAAGACAACGGGACCATATGGTAGAATTACAAGCAGTTACAGGTGCAACTGATAAGTGTTTGTGATTGTGTCTTTGAATATGGCAGTGGTAACACAATGTTATTGGAGGCATGGCTTTAAGATAGTACTTTTGAAAATCCATGAACTGTACCTGTTTTTCATGTTTGATTATGTATGGGATTCACAAGTTGGATGGACTACACACTACAGCTGTGTGTCTGTGCGTGTGTGTGTGTGTACAGGGAGTGCATGTGAGTGTGTACACCAGCGGCCGGGACATGCAGTCCAGCCCTGGTCCTGTTTTCACTTGAATAGGCTGGGTAATGGGCAAGACCATGGTGGATTGACACTATTCCCAAGCCACAGTGACAGAACATCGACTGCTAACTTGTAGCGATTTGTTGGAGCGGATTCAGTGCCAACTGCCAAGCACTATCTGAGCCTTGGTTGTCCTCTGACCAGTAGATCCCAAAACCCATCAAAAACCACCCTCTCCCCATCCTTCTAACATGGCCAGCACTAACTCCATCCTCTGTGTAATGACATGCCTTTATCGTTCACACCTACCAGGTAGATCCAAAAAAAACGGCGAACTTGAAAGATAAAGACAGTTTGAAGACATTCAATCTATTTCACTCCCCTCCCCCTTCCCCTCATTCCCTCCGTTTTTCTACTGCTCATTCACCCTGATCTCTTCAGTTGGGTTTGATACGACAGTGTGCCTTTGTGAGCCCAAATGGCGTGTAAACGGTTGCAGCGACAGACCCGTTAGGGCTAATTTGCTGTGGTGGAGGGAGACCAAAGAGCAACCGACCCCACCGCAGGGAATAAAGACCCTGGGGTGAAGCAGCAATGCCTGTATCTGTACACTGCCTGGGTCTGATGTATCTTTTGTCCACTGTACTGTGTTCACATTAAAGCTTAATGGACAGACAGAGCGAAGAGCACGGATGTAAAAGGCACATTGACGAATATTTCCTGGACTGTGAGTGAAGGGAGGGCCCTGTTGAAAACTAAAGCAGCTCCCTTATTTCAGCCGCAGTAAACAGCTTAAATCCCTCTTTCAAGGCCTAAAGCCTGAACTGAATGTGGATGTCGGTTATCAGAAGCCTTTGAAGAGCAATGCTCCTGCGTCTGGCATAATCACATCGGCAGTTTCTCACCTTTTCGCTGTAAAGCTGCAGTCATTTATCCTGGCTGGGTTAGATTTCCCTCACAATCTGGCACCGATGTTTGCTGAGGCTGTGGTGCTCTGTGATTGATGGCCCGGCAAACCCATGGCTGGTGCTGACAACCCTGGTTAATCATTGCCTCTTCAACTGGTCTGGAGATGGACCTGTGTCACCCAGGGGCCGAGCGCGCACTTATGTTGTTGAAACCACATATTATGTCTAATATGTGGTTTCAAACTGAGGTAGTCTGGGGAATCAATGGTTAGCATGGGTTTCCATGTGGCTACAAATAGCATGCTACAGCCCTCTGATCAATCTGCTGGAGAATGCGAATGGCCGACAGAGGCATTGGAATCCGTTTAAAAGGAATTCGATGCAGTACACTTCTTAGATCTTCCATGTAGTGCAAGGGGTTGAAACACTATCTCTCTGATCTTAACGACTCCTTTCATCTGTCTCAGGGCTCTTAATGAAAATTAAGACCTCCTTAGTGTGATATAATGATTAAATACACTGAACACCACATACTCAACCCCCACAACAGTGATGTGCGGATCAACTCAACACCACAGGGCCCATGGGTTTTCAGCAGTGTTTAGGAATTTCTTTTTCATTGGACGTTTTATCTTACATGTGCATATGCAATACATAACTTTTCATTTGAATCATTGTCATTTTTATTCAAATTCTGAGTCTACATGCTCTTTGAATTCAAAATACAATCTAAACACTGCCCTTCGCACGTCATTAACGATGATGCTTTCTAATTGCATTGTACACTGTACTGTCAATACCAGTATGCATACTAAATACACTGCAGCCATATCAATGTCGCAATGACACCAGTGTCACAGTGAGGCAACACTCAGATCAGTGAGGGTTCCCACATTGATAGCTGCTGTATGAGTGTGTGTGTGCGTGTGTGTGTGTGTGTGTGTGTGAGTGTGTGTGTGTGTGTGTGTGTGAAGAAGAGCAAGAGAAACAGAGAAAGAGAGAGAGACCCACTGTGCCCTTGAGCTAGACACAGGACTCAATACAATACTATCATTGGCCTATTGAAAAATAGGAAGTCAATTAGCAGTGACATGAAGATGTGGAGCGGATGATCAACCACTACACCAAGCCCCCATCACCCCCCACCCCAATGCCGCTATGGCTAGCCCCTCTGTGCATAGGCTGCTGTTTGATACTTAAAGGAAGACCACATAGAGATACTGTCTTATATAACTTGGGATTTGGCTTCGGTGATGAGAGAGCGAGGGCAAAAGGAGAAGGCGAGCGCCATGGGAGAGATCAAGCCCAGGGGACGTCCCTCCCTCTCCTCCTTCTTCATCTCCTTATCCTCATGGCTCTCTGCCTTATTGTCCTCTTCCTTCTCCCTAGCCTTCTCCCTCTCCACCTCCTCCATCTGTTTGTCAGAGGTAAACCACATGGTCGTTGTCTTCTGTGTCCTTTGCTGCTGGCTCTCGATGTGACTAACCGCCTCCTTCTCCTCACTGCCCAAAACCCCTCCTTCCCTCACCCCCTTTTTCCCCACATCCCCCCCCCTAAGTTCGCAAGGCATGAAAAAGAATGTGAGTCACCCTGACACATGTTGGGAGGCATTCACATTCGGAGCACATAGATCTGCCTAGTTAAAAGACAAATATAAATCATGAAGAAGGCTGCTCTGTCTCCGTCCCTCTCTCTCTCTCTCTATCTGACGGTGGGAGACACAAAAAACCTCTCTGTCTTTCATACGAAACCACTATATCCACACACTTCTGAGAATTGTCCTCGTTTTGATGCCTCAACCTGCAATTCAAAACCAACCACTGATATCTGGCAGCTGCGGCGACTGTCCCCGCCTGTAGAAAAAACAGGAAGTGTCTGTCGACTGGCTCAACAGACATTGTCAGTTTCTCTCATCCCACCGCATCTCCTCCAAATACTCTCACTACCGCTAATCTCGTTTCTAGACACCTACACTCGAATTTTGGGAAAACAGAAATTTCATCAAACTTCGCCTTCATTCGCCAACAGGACAATTTTGAGAAATTCCCTCTGCAATATGCTTTGGTTTGGTCTACCCGACCAGACCATTCATCTCCCACAACACCTTCCACCACATGTGATGTGCACTCAAGCACCAATCACTGCATAGTAACATTGATCTGGCACAGTGCAGCTGAGCTGTCTCGATAAATAATGCATCGACTCAGGTTGAATCAAGGCAGTTCCTGCTTTATTTAAACTTGTTCCTTGTGATAAAAAAATGTTGGTTGGCTATTAGGTTGTTAGCTTCTTTTTTATTATCAAGTGGCTGGGCAGGATGCAATGTGTTTGTTTCCACCATCAAATGTAATAGTGCTGCATTTGATGCCACACCTTATTGAGTTCCCAAAAACTAAGAGATGACATGTACTTTACACAGGTAGCCCTCCCATTGTCTCTTTTCCCCCTTTCTTTTCTGATATAGCATCTGTGCTTTTTCTTAAACTTGTCTGCATCCCTACAGGCCGACAAGTATGCAATGTGAAGACTGATGAGTGTACATTCAGAAGACGTTTGAGTGTATGATGTGAAGATCGATGAGTGAACCATGTGAAGACCGATTAGCGTACGAAGTGAAGACCGATTAGCGTACGAAGTGAAGACCGATTAGCGTACGAAGTGAAGACAGATGAGCGTACGAAGTGAAGACAGATGAGCGTACGAAGTGAAGACAGATGAGCGTATGAAGTGATGACCGATGAGTGTACAATGTACTTAGGAAACTGCGCAAACGGAAAAACAAGTAGGAAGAAAAACACACCAAAGACAGGAAGACACTAAACTTCTAGACAAACACAAGCAGTTGTCATGTACAATAGTCACATGACCAGGGATTTTAACTCATCCCTCCCCATTGGGCCGCTTGATATAACGACTGATATAGATGTAATCCAGAGCTCCGTGTGACTCAAGAGCACCTGACATTTGTGTGCATGCTGTTATCGACGGCTAGCGATCCACTTTATGAGCGAGGCCAGTGACTCTGCCTGGCTTGGTAGGACTAGACTAAGAGCCCAGTTGGGTTTAGCTGTCTCGGAAGACGTTGCCCTGCATGTTTGGTTGAATATATGGGTGTTGGTGTGGAAGTGTGTGTGAGTTGACCCTGGCTATGGAACGCTGGGTTTGGGTAAACAGCACGGCAGCTGCATAAATGAGCATTGATTGTAAGTGGGAGACAGCTGAATGCTCCGGTAGAAACTGGCCATAAATCCCCTTAATGACAGGATGTATTATCAACGGCTAAGCAGGTGGGACAATCATCACTTTGAGGACAAGAGCCCCAGGGATGGGAGAGAAAGATACTAAATGAAAGACCAAGGGATATTAAATAGATGGAGTGAGAAAATGAAGGACAACGGTGTGGGAATGGCAGCGAGAGAGAGGAAAATAGAGAGCAAGGGAGAGAGAGAGGAGGTAGGTGTGCTCTTGGGATAGCTGACACAGAGAGACTGAGTGGGGAGGGGAGACTGCTTCCTTTCCCTTAGCAAGATATTGCATATATTAGCATTTTACAGCACTAATGTGTGATTGCTTTACAAGATCCTGGCTGTGAGTGACCATTCAAGAGTTTAAGGACCTAATAGAACCAAATATACCTGCCACCTTCTTGGAAATTATGCCGTGTGTGTATGTAAGTTTGGGCCACACTTTATATTAGGGTCCTTTAATGAACCATTTAAAAACATTTGCAAACAATTTACATATACTTCCTTTATCATTATTCCTGTATTTGTAGGTGTCAATAAGCACTCCCTTGTAGTAAATTCATATTATGATAAATAATAAGGGGTTTTATTACGGTACTTCTTGAATTTGTGAATTCTTTGTACCAGTAAAGCATTTATACACCAATTTATACACCATAAAGGGGTCATTGTCAAACCACAAGGTTCATTATTGTTAAAGGTTAATTAAAGATCTGGTGGAGTCAAAGAATAATTTTCTTCTTAAAAAAAGATCTTCATTGTCTTATTGTGTAAGAACTGTTTGAAAATAATGCTTGGAGTATCAGTCTGTTCAGATGTGATTGCACTTTTAACATTCTTTATAACATCACAAATATATATTATTTCCGTCAACAATGACTGCCAGTAACTATATTAAATGTGTTTTCTAACATGCACATTATCAGATTGAGCAATTCAATGGCTAAATTAAAGGGATAGTTCGTCCTAAATTCTTATTTTTCTCAAAGTCCGCTCGCCAAAAGATAATTCTGAAGACACATAGAGTCATTTTTTCAAACAATCCATTATTCAGCTCTGTCCCAGTTTGTAATCAGCATTATTTTCATCGTCCAAATTCATGAATGGAAACGGTTTGTACTGCTATCCCAAAGCTGCCTTGCAAGCGGAAAACTACTCTTAAACACTCCAAACAAAGACAAGTGGTGTTGTTTACCTCAAAGAATATGACGCTGTTGTATTCCTTGAAATAAAGTTTTAATTTTTGCAGTATAATTCTCATTTCAAAGGAACGAGTACTTCCTGTGTTTACCGGTCAGTTTTGTTCACAATTGTATCAATCCATGCATTCTTTCAAGTGTAAACATCACAGTAAACAATAGTATTCGCTAGCTAGAAAGCAAGTTACCTATTTCGTCTTTGACATTCACCTTGGGCAGTCAAAGTTTATTTGTTTGAGAGAGAAAGGAAAATACATAGACTATATATTAAGTCTGACTGAATACAAGCAGGAAGAACATTTTTCAGGGGATAGAGCCTTACTTGTTTTAACCATAATACAAAGATGATGAATTGACCGAATAGAAGCTGGACAGCAGCTAAAGGGTGAACCTGTTAATCCCCAACCCTTGCCCAAAATATTCGGAGGCAATGTGTACTTTGTATATTATAACATAGCAATGGTTTGTAGTATTGTAGTATTATAGTTTCTCCTACAATACGACTAGAAGAGGCAGAGGTATTGTCTGAATTGCACAGCGGGTAGAATTTAATTTAAAACCAAAAAACCCAGGAGCCGGGCAAACAGCGTGGTCAGGACGTGATCAGGCAGAAGTCGATCCAGAGGAAATCCAGACGTTCTAAGTTCAAAGTTTATTTGTCAAATGCACTGAATAACACAGCATCATCCTGCAAAATGAAATTCATGTGACATGGCACACAACATCTATGTAGTAAGAATTAAGAAATATATAAAGCAAAAATAGAGCAAAAAATAGAGCAATAATACAGTCTAGGCTAAGCTAAATCATAAACACGGAAGCCATACTAAGATCAAAGAACGTTAGAAAGCTATCACCAACTCTTGAATGGGCTTAGTATTTCAGTGATTGGGAGCTGGGAGGAGTGCTGCGTTCATTGTGATTGGGATCTGGAGGCTATATGTCATCCTGGTGATGTTGTTGAGAGATGGAACTGTGAACAGACCTTACAGATATGGCAACGAGTGAAACCGAGTGAAGTCTCCACTCCCACGTCCCTTGTACCTTTCTTATGACCACGGCATTTTCCACAATTACAAATATTATTCTGATGTCCACCGACGTAAATGGGCCAGCTAGGCAAAGCAACCTATCATCACTTAGCTTTTTGAGGTTAAATTTCATGCTCACCTCGTGACATCAAAGAACAGAAGCTGTGTACGGTATGGTAGCTATAGGAAATAGTTCGCTAGTGCCCATTTGAATTTAGCCAATTCCCCCGGCTGTTTTGTCAGTGTACAGTTTAAAAAATCAATGCTACCACAACAAATTACTGTAAGTAGTTTGATGTGTTTTGGAGTAGTTTTCCGCTTGCAATGCTGCTTTGCGATAGGGGTACGAACCGTTTCCGTTAATGAATTTGTACAATGCTAATAACATTCATTATGTTTGCCTGAAAAAATTATTGTTTTGAAAAAATGACTATGTGTCTTCAGGATTATCTTTTGGTGAGTGGACTTTGAGAAAAATATGAATTTTGGACAAACTATCCCTTTAAGTTTATGAAAGTTAATATTTTCATATAAAACCACATAATTATTTATTACAAATACGATAATAATATGGAAATATAATTACAAACACTGCACTGGGACTTTAACGGTTTGACTATACACGTCAATAAATGTATTCATACATAATGAATGGTGTATTTCTTATTGTTTTTGAGTAAATTTTTAAATGGATTGCACTGACCAATACATCCGTTAATGATTGATGCATATCCTTATAAAGCATTTTTCAATTAAATATATAATTCTGCAATTTCCTAATGTTACTTCCCAGCTGCTGGACAAGTTAGTAGACAAAACATGCACAACATCAGGAAGTATGTGGGTCATTCCAACTATGCAGCGCCATTTCTGTCCCCAGGGCCAGGTGCCCCTTTGATATTTGAATGGGAATTATATGCAATTTGAAATCTTTTTGTCAGCCAATATTGGTGATTTTGTCGCGAGGTTTTACTCATTAATCTTTCTACAAGAAATATAAGGCATCAAATTATAAAATATTAAAATCTCTTCCATCAAAAACATTTTCTTCGATGAGTATTGTAATAATTACTAATAATTACTGTGTGTCCATGTGTGTTCATGAAATCAGCTCCACCCTATTATTTATATTAGTTCTCCTTTAATTAAAGAGCCTCTTTCCACAATTACATTACATTTGCTGAGTATCGTCATTCTCTTGGTGGAAAAACAACAGCTCAATGCTTAGTAATTACTTAATCTATTTTTCAATGTTTCATGATGTTAGTCTGTATGCATCAAATTTTTCATAGTTCAAAAATATGTTTGAAAGAGAAGTTAAAATTGCGGTCAAGTCCTCATCATCATTCTAAGTCAATCTTGCTCACCCCATGCCTATGGCTAACATAGCCTTGAGTTGTTCTGCTTGTTAGGAAAAATTGGTAGAAAATATATAGAATTAATCACTGATTTAAGTATGTATAACTATTTACGTCAAATATTGATTAAAAAATATGCTTTTCTTCCAGTCAAAGATTACCTTTTTCTGAAGGCAAGTATTAGATGATAGAAATGGTCCTTTTCAGGTTGCAAAATAAAGTGAATGCAAATGGCTAAAACATTAGTTTTAGCTGGTAGGATACCTAGTATAAATAAATCTATAGTTGAAATACATTTCAAGCTGGAAAGCAGTGAATTGGTGTCAATAACATACAAGCTATAAAAGCATCCAATTTTTACCGGCTCATAGTGTGAAATACACATAGCAACAAATAGTAGACTAAATATAGACTACGTTTGCTGGGGGCAATGAGGAGATAGTAATCTTTACCCAACAAATTCCAATGTAAATTCCAAATTTCCTGCTTGCCTCTTTTGATATTGTTTTTCTGCAGGTATTTATGTCTAACTTAACTGCCTCTCTGGTCAACTCTGTGTGTTCTCATGTATGAGGTTTTGCCTAATAAAGTGTGTGTGTGTGAATCAGAGGCCAGTTTGTCATGTTGCTGCTCCAGAGCCCTGATTCAAGCTGACAGGTGAAGCTGAGCGCGGCTAAACAGCACACATAACAGGGAGGGAGGGAGCAGGAGAGAGGCAGAATGGCACAGAGGGATTGGGGGAGAGAGGACTGTGGGAAAGAGAGAAGATTAACTATAGAAGGAGATAGGGGTTAATTGGCATTTTATCAGAGGTTACTGGTGAATGTTAATTTCTCATGGTTACATACTTTCCTGTGGTGTTCTGTTACTGTCTCTTTATGCTCATTTGTCAAGGCGTGACTTCCATTGTCATGGCGACCGGTCACTATGAAGCGAGTGGTGTCACATCGAAGCTGGATACAAGGGAGACTCTGAATTAGCTGATATGAACGTTGTCAATGTGATAAAAGAAATGTAGAGCGGTAGACAAAGCTGAAGAGGGAACAAGGTGAAAGTTAGCCTGTGAATTTGAAAAGACACATTCAAAGACATATATACCATGACTTTTAGCAGTCACATCACTGGTTGGCTGGACATATATACCCTGACTTTTAGCAGTCACATCACTGGTTGACTGGACATATATACCCTGACTTTTAGCAGTCACATCACTGGTTGACTGGACATATATACCATGACTTTTAGCAGTCACATCACTGGTTGACTGGACATATATACCATGACTTTTAGCAGTCACATCACTGGTTGACTGGACATATATACCATGACTTTTAGCAGTCACATCACTGGTAGACTGGACATACATCGATCAGCCATAACATTATGACAACCTGCCTAATATTGTGTAGGTCCCCCTTTTGCACCAAAACAGCCCTGACCCGTCAAGGCATGGACTCCACTAGACCTCTGAAGGTGTGCTGTGGTATCTGGCACCAAGATGTTAGCAGCAGATGCTTTATGTCCTGTAAGTTGCTAGGTGGGGCCTACAATGGATCAGACCTGTTTGTGCAGCACATCCCACAGATGCACAATTGGATTGAGATATGGGGAATCTGGAGGCCAACACCTTCAACTCATTGTTGTGTTCCTCAAACCATTCCTGAACAATATTTGCTTTGTGGCAGGGCTGCTGAAAGAGGCCAATGCCATCGCGGAATACCGTTGTCATGAAAAGGTGCACACAGTCTGCAACAATGCTCAGAGTCAACATCACTGGTAGACTGGACATATATACCATTACTTTTAGTAGTCAACATCACTGGTAGACTGTACATATATACCATGAATTTTAGCAGTCAACATCACTGGTAGACTGGACATATATACCATTACTTTTAGTAGTCAACATCACTGGTAGACTGGACATATATACCATTACTTTTAGTAGTCAACATCACTGGTAGACTGGACATATATACCATTACTTTTAGTAGTCAACGTCACTGGTAGCTCAAGGACTTTATGAAAGACCAGAGGACCAGAGGAGTAAAAAACAGAGTGGGGTTGAGTGTGGAAGAGCGAGCAATGTGTGTAAGTGAAACAGAGAGCAAGATGGTGCATGGATGGAATTGAAAGTGTGGAGGTTGGACAGGTTGATAAATTACAGTTATTGATGTGACCCGCCCAGTAGAGACGCATTCACTCATGTAGAAAGAGAAGTGAAGATAAGACATCTTTCTCTTATTAGGAAAAATGAGAAGCAACAGCTGGGTGTGAGTGTAAAGGGTTGAGGATATCATCTGGCATTGCCAAGAGCAGCAGTAAACCTTGTGCATGTGTGTGTATTAGAATGAACATGGTGTGGTTTAAACATGCAGGACCAGTCAAAAGTTTGGACACAAGTAACCCTGAATGGTCCAAACCTTTTATCGGTACTGTACATGCATGTAACACTGAGTTTATGCATTGTGTACCCAATGAGCGTGTATGCCTGTAAGTTGGTTTGTGTGTGTGTGTGTGTGTGTGTGATAGAGTGTCAGGACATGACTAATTAAATAGTCCTGACAGAGCATTTAGATAGTCCTTGCCCCCCCCCCTCCAAAGAGAAGAAATACGATGTGATATGCAGGTGACTAAAATGAATGTTCTTTAAAAGGACTTAACGTAACATGAATGGAACAGACAGGCCAGACACGTGGAACAGCCACGGCACTTAACAGGGCACATGGCCACTAGCAAAATACTCACGCCATATGTCACTGTGGTCGAAAACAGGGTCGTTAGCCTCGACCGCTAATGTGGCTGCAGGCTATTACAGAGCCATTACACTGAGACGGCGAAAGGAACCGTACTATTGCTAATTCATCAAAAGTGCGACCCACAGGCCAGGCCCGGGTAATATACAGTGACATCTTAAGCATGACACAGCCGGTGCGGGATAGCAACAGATCCATAGGGGAATGGCAGGGGCGCCATTGATCGCTTGTCTTTATAGTGAAGATGGATGATGTCTGTCCGTGTGTGTGAGTGATGGAGCTGATCATTGGCCATAAGGCCATCCGGTTACATCCTGGAGCTGGCTGTCATGGGGACGACGATGAGCCGTCGGCCGGTCTGTGGCGTCCCCGAGAGTGGGGCTGGAAGTCCAAAAGATGAGGCCCAAAATGTGTGAGGTGATTCCCATAACTTTGTCACCGGGAGCATGGCTTGATCCATGGAGTGTCCCCTTGCCTCCGTCATATCCCACGGCTATACATGAAATGTGTATGTGGAACCGGTATTACTTTTCAATCAAGCAATGATTTAAGGGTTTAGCACAGGATCTGTGTGTGTGTCATTGTTTCCATTAGCCAGTAATTACTACCTTTCAGCCAATTACTTTAATTGAATGAAATGAATATGCTTAACATTGTCTAAGGGCTGCCTATTGGCCTCTGTGATTTTGTGCTTTGGGCAAACATTCTCTCCCTCCTGACAACCTGATGTGCCTGCACCTGCTGCCGAGAATACAGAACAAGTGAGAGAAGATGCAGGAATTCTTCAATTTATGTAAAACAAAAGTTTGAGTAAAAAAAGAGAATGCCTTTAGTGAAAAGCTAGAGCCAATGTCACTGATGGGTAGTTAACTACGTCTTTGTGGGACTACGGTTCGAATCCTGCAGTTGGCCAGCACTGTCAGGGCCTGGGGGGTTTGGAACTGAATATGGTTGCCTTGCCTCCTTGCGGCTGCTTGGGAACCTTCGAGCTAAACCGAGGTACAAGGCCAGAGAATTGGTTACTTCTGCCACATAAGGAATGCAGTCTAGACGTCTTGGTTGAACAAGCAGTGTGAAACGGACGTTCCAGAAACGCATTGAATCTGCTTCAGAGTTTAAATTTAAAAAGGTTAAGGTAAGCATTTATGTTACGGTTAATCTTTGAATTAAAAAAGACAACGGTAAATGACTGAGGAGGCACAGTACAGTAGCTGGGATAAAAAAAACTGTATTCAAAGTTATTTTATCACATCTTCACACTCTGTTTTCTATACCTGTTCAAATAAATTCCATTATCTAAATGTGATTTTTGTCAATCTGAGATCCGGAAACAAACTCACCCAACGCATGCAGATCACCAGAACATTTCATTCACGTCTGGTAAATCAAAAGGTGCCGGACAAATGTCCAGCGCCACATTTTCCCTGGTAAAGCCCTGGTGTCAGTGTGGGTTTCCCGGTTGAAGAGTCGAAGAGAGGTATCTCCAGCAACTTTATATAGTATACACATTCCAACCACACTACACACACACACACACACACACACACACACACACACACACACACACACACACACACACACACACACACACA
>JACXGI010007269.1:0-37958 GCA_016801175.1 Esox masquinongy
GTGTTTTGAGTTAATTAGCTGATTAGAGTGTGGCACCAGGTGTCTTCAATATTGAACCTTTTCACAATATTCTAATTTTCTGAGATACTGAATTTGGGGTTTTCATTAGTTGTCAGTTATAATCATCAAAATTAAAAGGAATAAACACTTGAAATATATCAGTCTGTGTGGAATGAATGTATACATTATACAAATTTCACTTTTTGAATGGAATTACTGAAATAAATCAACTTTTTGATGATATTCTAATTATATGACCAGCACCTGTATACCATTTGTAAAGAAGACATGAGTGAGCAGGCAAAACACATGTCTTTTATTTCTTATGGGATTCACATTCAACTGTAGGTCATAACAGAATGGCACAATCATAAAACATAACATGGCACCAAAGAAAAAAATGAACTGACCCCTGTTCAAAAGTCTGCATACCCTTTGTACTTAATACTGTGTATTGCCCCCTTTAGCATCAATGACAGCGTGCAGTCTTTTTTAATAGTTGTCTATGAGGCCCCGAATTCTTGAAGGTGGTATAGCTTCCCATTTCATCTTTGCAAAATGCCTCCAGGTCATGCAAAGTCTTTGGTCGTCTTACATGAACCGCACGTTTGAGATCTCCCCAGAGTGGCTCGATGTTATTAAGGTCAGGAGACTGTGATGGCCACTCCAGAACCTTCAACTTTTTCTGCTGTAACCACTGGATTGTCAACTTGACCTTGTGCTTAGAGTCATTGTTGTGCTGGAAAGTCCAAGAGCGTCCCATGCGCAGCTTTCGTGCAGAAGAATGCAAAATGTCTGCCAGTATTTTCTAATAACATGCTGCATTCATCTTGCCATCAATTTTCACAAGAATCCCTGTGCCTTTAGAGCTCACACCATCAAAATTAAGATGACACAATTTGGGATGAATATCTCAAAATATGAAAAAGCTATTTCAAATGGAATTTTTAAATGTTAGTTAAAAATCTACGCTTAATAATTTGTGAAAAATCTAAGTTGAAGCTCTTAGATAATGTCATGTAGAATATACTGATGCAATCTGAGATGAATTTCTCAAAATTTGAAAAAAAACTATTTCAAAGAGAACCATTAAAAAATTGGTAAAAATCGATGCTTGACAACTTGTGAAAAAACAAATTTTTAATTTGAGCCTCTTAGATATTGTCATGTAGAATATAGTGATACGATTTGGGATTAATATCTGAACATTTTAAAAACCTATTTCTAAAGGATACTTTAAATATGTGATATGTTAGCTAAAAATCCATGCTCGTTATTTCATGAAAAAGCAACGTTGAGGCAGTTCCATAATGTCATGTAGAATATATTTTAGTGATTTTTGATGAATATCACCACTTTTGAAATGTCTTTTTCAAGCAGGGTAGTAGGGGGTAATTTGCTCCCTGGGGTAACTCCCACCACCCATGCAATTCACAAAAATCCCACAAGGTGTGACCAAACTTTTTGCCCAACACTTTCCCTGGCTGCCACAGATCGTGTTTAACCAAGACTGATCCAAGTGTCATCACAATTTTTGGACTTATTTCCACAAAACGATTTTGACATAAATTGATTTTTTGAAATGTTTAAAGATTTCTAGATATGTTTAAATTAAATTTGATCTATACATTTTCCTTTTTATATACCATCAGTAAAGTCTTCAGATAAATAATCCACTTGTTTAGAGAGAAAATGTTGAAAACTTTTTAAATAAAGTAGTAATATATTGGATGAGTGTGTTGGTGGTAACTGGCCCCCCTTCTACAAGAGGTAACTGGCCCCCAGGGGCTAATTACCCTCTTCATGGTTATGCACGTCATTTGTACAATCATGAGCTCAGTTTGAGCTTGCTAACTATAATTCGTATTAATGACAAAAAAAATATGTATAAACCAGATTAAATTGATTTTAATACATAGGGGGCCAGTTACCACCCCATAGGGGGCCAGTTACCCCAGTACAATTTTCTAAAAACAACATTTCATCAAATATCTAAAAAAATG
Organism: Esox masquinongy; assembly: GCA_016801175.1. NCBI lineage: Eukaryota > Metazoa > Chordata > Actinopteri > Esociformes > Esocidae > Esox > Esox masquinongy. Next base: position 2,004 of record JACXGI010007269.1, read on the forward strand.
TAAACTGTATCCATTTGGTTCCCTTATAATGTATTCGCCTAAGCCTAATCATCATCCACATACCTTTTTAATCCTAACATTTTAATTTTTGTGTCCGCAAGCAGACAATGTTTTAAGGGGGGCTAGTACCCCAACTTACCCTAATAAGCTACCTACTGTATCACAAAAAGCCATCTTTCTGAGGACTGCACATTTACCCCTGTCCCTTAGTTGTCCGTTCGCCATCAAGTGGATATAACCTTGTCCGGCACTCTGCGGTCGGTAGGCTAAAGACAATTTTATCCGTCCGTGGTTGTGGGTGAATGTGTGGATGTGTGAATCTGAAACTATCTTTACCGCGGTGTTTCACAAAAGCTTAATAAAGATCCCAACAACTGCTTGGTTTCATGTTTAGGTTACTGTATAGGGGAGTCATTTGTTACATATAGTAGGCCTACATTAGATCATTAATTTTGTTGTTATCACAATTGTTTTTTAATCATTATAGTCATCATCATGATAATAGTCCCCTCGCTTTTCACTGACATACATTACCTTTATTTTGCATGTAGTTCTTAAAATCATTAGGAGACGAACCTGTTTGAAACCCGTAGGCTTAATAACAGTTATTATAATTTTAGAGTATTCGGATTTAAGTAATATACTGTAGCCTGTTTCAACAAGAGTGAAGAGATTTATTTCAAAACTAAGAGAAATGCGCGTCAATGTACAACGGATTCAGTTTCATGGAAATATGAGTTTGGATGTTTTTCTAACTATGCACTCTAAAATTTGTGAAAATATCACATAGCGTACATCTGAAAAAAAAACATCAGTGTGCCCCTGTCTGATCAGTTGACACATTTGATTAGGATAGTTTACTTGCTATGTAAAAATTGCTCAGTCAGTCATCATAAACCTTTCCAACAGATGGCGATGTTCAATCGCGATGTTCAATTGCAAAGATGGCGATGTTCAATTGCAAAGCAAGATATTAACTGCTGCAAACAGACAACAACGGTGATAAAAAAAGTAGCTTTCTTTGTTTTCTTCTAAAATCATTTTAGACATGTTTCAAATACAGAATCTAGTGTGAAAGAAATGTAAGTGACTCAACTATTTAGGCAGTTAATATCTTGCTTTGCAATTCTTTGTACTCTCTCAGATTGTAACCATCAATTGCTATTGATTGTACTCAGAAGTCACTTTGATTGTCTCACATTCATCTTTTTATCATTTCGAAAAGGTCTCTTTCTCTCTCTCGCCCCCCCCCCACTCTCTCTGTCTGTCTAAAGCCGGAAGTCATGATTTCAATACAGTGGTGGACTTTCAAAAATAACTACTTAGGCATATGAAAATGTTCCTTTTATTATTTAGTCAACCATTATTTGCTCAAAATGCATTTATTGTATATTACTACTTTCAGACACTTTCCAGATGTTTTTCCTAATAAATTCCAATATTCCAATATATAAATATTTGAATATTTAAAATGTTTGTGACGGGAATTTAAACATTTTAAATAAGTTTTAAAACTAAGTTTGATATGTGTATACCTCTTATCATCATGGCCCGGAGGGAATGTTACCTTATCACCAAACATTAACACGTTGACACAAAAATGTGTTATCTCAAGAATGATAAGGAGTGGATGAAGACAGAGGAACGCAGAGAGGGGGGCACACGGCTCCCCTCCTTCCCCTTCACTTGCTACAAGTTACAGCAAGCGTGTCAGTTTAACTCAAAAGAGCTATGACGACAGCGCGAGTGCATGTTATAGGAAGAGAGAAAACGGGATAAATAGGAGACAACACGTGAGGATAAAGCATCAAGAAAATTAGGAAAAATATAATTGCCGTTTACACTGGAAGAAAGGAAATAAAGGAAGTCTCATCCATCTCTGTCTTCTGCGTCTCTTTATCTACCCCGGGATATTTATGTGAGTACGTATTCCTTCTCTTTCTTTCCCCACATCCCTCCGGACTCTGCTGTCAGTTAATGGGAATAGCAAATAGTGAAGCACTAACAGGAGCTATTCGTACCCTAGGATAACAAATATGTTGTAAATATACAAAGAAATATGAATGTTCAATCATTGGTGGTCCTTATGTCTCAGAATAAACATTCACTGTCTGCGACTCAGAATAAAAGGGCTGAGATAGGATCAGTTAAGCCTTTGAGAAGACACCTAACATTGACTGTGTGGACCAATTTTCTCTGATACCGTTGATGCACACAGACATTAGCCTGGGCCCTAGGGACAATTACATGTGGGTGCAAATAGTAATTCGAGGGGTTCAGGAACTCTACAGTGACCGTCTGTTGTCAATGCAAACTCTTATGCGTCAGAAACCAACTCGTAGAATCAGAGAGAAATGTGTTTGTGGATGTGCGTATAGAAAATGTTCTGTTGTGCCTCGGAGTAGTCCTAACCGGTTTTCCTCTATCGATCTTTGTCATTTTTGTATCTCAGATGTTACTCTATATTAGCGGACGTTATTCAGATTGGTTTACATACACTATCCATTTGAACACGTATTTTCCCTGCGAAAATTCTCCGCACTGCAAGACAATTCACTGAAGTCTCCCTGGGCCGTTTACTTCCCGATACCTCAGTTCTCTCACTCTACCTGGTAGCCAGCCTTTTAATTGTAACTATAGGAGACTCACCAGTTGGTAAAATCTGAAACATGCCTTTAAGGAATGTAGAATGATCAGCGGGACCCGCTGCAAGTTGTTATCTATCGTTGAATGAAAAGACTATTAAGTTGTAATACGATTGCTTTAATTTCTCTTCACCTTATGGCTTTTTGTGTACTGGCAGTAAACCTGCAATAAAAGTGCTACATATTCTCCATGCCACATGAAATAATTTGTAGAATTGTTTGAAATTAACTTAATAATGTATGAATCGTTTGTTTTGTTTTTTACCGTGAAGTGTCGGCCGACATAAATCCCGCCCATGAACCCCAAAAGGGTAGACCCCGAGTATGATTTAAAAAATACTGTAACCACAAACTGTGTTTGCTTAGCCACTCAAGTCTGGTCATGTTAGGAATTAGTGTAGCAGAGAAGTGTGTTACCGTCCCTCAACTCTCCTGCACGTGTGAAACAGCTGCTCCCATTGTTTCAGCAAAAACTTGAAAATACCATAATGAGAACAGACCTTTTGGAAGTAAAAACAAAAACTGTTTAGGCAGATTTTTATCTGGTGTTACATTGTATGATTTCCTGTTTTCATATTTCTGTTTTCAAGTTCTGTTATCTTTTGAACACGTATTTTCCCCGCGAAAATTCTCAGCACTGCAAGACAATTCACTGAAGTCTCCCTGGGCCGTTTACTTCCCGATACCTCAGTTCTCTCACTCTACCTGTTAGCCAGCCTAGCAGCATTTCTAAGCAACGATTCCTTGATGCATGAATGGCTGTCATTGAATGGCTTGACTCCCACACCCTCTGCCAAACTACTGCCTGACACTGTCAGAAGCAAAAGGAAAAACTATATCTGCGAAATATTTAGAGGTTAGTTTGTGTGTGCGTGTGTGTGTGTGTGTGTGTGTGTGTGTGTGTGTGCTTGCGTACGCGTGTTTTAGATTATAAGGTGTGTTCATCTAGTGAGTCAAAGCAAAGATATGTTTAACATGTATTGGCTTGCAATAGGTCTATTACTTAATAGACATCAACGGGTGAACAAATGTTTCTTTAGATATGCTATGTGCATAATGTTTCCCTTTAGACATGAACACAATGTATGTGTCGGTTTGCAAATGTGTGTGTGTCATGATGATGACAGTTGTTGCCGATGAGATAAGACAAGTCGAAACGGCACCATGTTGCAATCTAAACGGTTGTATAAATTAGACAGTGATGATGGCCCTATCCAGACCAAACACCATGATATAGGATTTATTCTAAATAACAACTTATCCTCAAAAAAGTTTATTCACATTCACTGTTCGAATAAAATAAGTAAGAATGGTTAATTGTCTGTCAGCCCGTCATGTTGATTCTAATCATATCGTTTAGTTTATGGTTCTGGAGATGTGCAAGCCGAGATGTGCAACAACTAGTCATGGAGTTGACACTGAACTTGTGGTTCAACTTTGTTTACAGCACATATACACTGATTTTGTTACACGCTGTTCTGAGTAAGGTAAGCCTACCCTGGGAAGTGCTCTCTTTGCATTCCCCTGCATGTGATGTCTACCTTCCAAAATCCACTGAACGAGAAATTGCGAGGTCTGACATGAAAAAAGACAGCTACTGTACCTATGTCGTTCTAGGTCCAGCGCTGGATTTTGTTGTAGTGTGAGTGGTGTATCAATAGGACGCTTTTTGAAAATTGTGAAAATGGGACAAAAAAAAGATCTCCATCAAAAAGCTTATATTTCTAATTTTGACTATATTGTTAATTTCAGGAGAACAACATTTATTTGGTTGGTAGATATTTAAATAATAGCATTAATCAAACTGTTGTAACGTATTTAATGTGTGTTCATACTTTATCTGCACATAATAAAGCATTAATGAAGGATTAGTAAATATTTATTCATGATTGATTAAACATAACTCAAATTAAAATGTTTATAATCCTACATTTACAAATCATTAGTGAAGCATTTTTGTCTGACCCTTTTAATTGTAGCTATAGGAGACTCACCAGTTGGTAAAATTTGAAACATGCATTTAAGGAATGTAGAATGATCAGCGGGACCCGCTGCAAGTTGTTATCTATCGTTGAATGAAAAGACTATTAAGTTGTAATACGATTGCTTTAATTTCTCTTCACCTTATGGCTTTTTGTGTATTGGCAGTAAACCTGCAATAAAAGTGCTACATATTCTCCATGCCACATGAAATAATTTGTAGAATTGTTTGAAATTAACTTAATAATGTATGAATCGTTTGTTTTGTTTTTTTACCGTGAAGTGTCGGCCGACATAAATCCCGCCCATGAACCCAAAAAGGGTAGACCCCGAGTATGATTTAAAAAATACTGTAACCACAAACTGTGTTTGCTTAGCCACAGAAGTCTGGTCATGTTAGGAATTAGTGTAGCAGAGAAGTGTGTTACCATCCCTCAACTCTCCTGCACGTGTGAAACAGCTGCTCCCATTGTTTCAGCAAAAACTTGAAAATACGATAATGAGAACAGACCTTTTGGAAGTAAAAACAAAAACTGTTTAGGCAGATTTTTATCTGGTGTTACATTGTATGATTTCATGATTTCATATTTCTGTTTTCAAGTTCTGTTATCTTTTAGTTTTTAAATTAAAGTCCGTGCTCACTTTGCCTGTACTGCCTCAATCTGTAGCATTACACATGTACACAACAAGCACACAGCTGCTACACACTTGAGAAATGTATTCTGCATAAGCAAACCTCCAATGTCCACATTTATGTATTCTTAATTAGCAAATGTGTATTGTTAACTGCATGCATTCTCCATTAGTAAACCTCTGTTGTTGCCCCCGTTCATTTATTCTTCATTAGCAAACCCATGTAGTGGCCTGCATTTATGTTTTTTCCATTAGCAAATCCCACCAAGCCCACATTAATCCACTGGTGTTTCATTCTTTCCTGGGTATTCCCTCTGATGCCTCCTGAACTGTCCTTTCCTCTTCATTATGCTCTCCTCTGTTTTGGCTCTGTTTAATATTGTTGTTGTAGCCTACAGCTCAGTGGTGGTTCTAGCTTGTATCCCTCCCTGGGCGAACCCCCGTTTAGCGCTCCCCCCATACAAATATGAAGATATATAGAAAAATAACAATCATGAATATAAAAACGCAGTAACAAAGACAAAGAGAAACAAATTGTAATGTATAAATACAAATAAAAAAGAGAATATAATTCTAACACTATGACCCTATTGCTAACAACAAATACACAAATAAAACTAAACTGCATTAAGTCTAGATCTCTCGTCATCCTGGCCAGTGTCAGAGGTTGCTCCAAAATTTATCTGAAGTGCGCCTGAATTCACATTGAAATACAATATACGAGTCTGACAACCTAAATGCATTTGTTGCACAATTAAATATACATGTCATTATGCGCAATTTATTAAACATTCAGAATAGGAAACAAATGAACCATACAACATCCTTAGCTAATTCCAGGCATAATACACCCTCCCAAAAAATCAATATATAACAAAAGATACAAAGTATCAGCATAATATAGACACTTTTATGTTAGCCTAAATCATTGGAAATGCCCCTTACTGAGCTCAATACCTAGTCAATGCAATCACATGAAACCTTTATGACGTCCCCTCAAGGAAAGTTAACCAAAATCAGTATTGTGCTAGTTAGGGAAACTATGTGACATTATATACAATGTAAGCTAGTTGGACAGAAAACTGAATACTGTCGCCCTATGTGTAATAGCGTAGCAAGCAACATAGGCTAACACATGTAAGTGTTATACTAGCCTCTTTCATTACATGCATAATATTATAGGCTATTCATAAAGAGAAGACATAGCTGCATTCCTTCATCTTTTGCACGTTTCTCCTCTTCTTTCCACTTTTTTCCTAAACTGGGCATCTGATGGCTTCAACCTTTTCTTATCCAATTGTGTTGATTTGGGATAAGAGCATCAAAACATTACCCATCCTCCGGCACTGTCAACCAAGAGACAACAATTAAATAATTCACCTTGGTGGTGTGTAGACGCAAATGTCACCATTCTGATTTTTTTTGCGCATTCGCCTCATGCCGACCCCAGCAAGATGATGTTGCCCGTACCTACTGTAAATCCAGCGCTGCTACAGCTGATGTACAATGCATTTCACACACCAGTAGTGATACTTTTTTTAAACCTCAGTTAAACTCTTGTAGTGTGAATAGGCCCTTAAATTATGTAAAATTACCTTTTAGATTTAAGGTTATTAAATTCCTACTGGGCCAGAAGCCTAGAAGCCTGGGAAAGGAGACATTTTCATGTATCCTTTTCATGGAAGACAGAGCAGGACAGGAGATATTTCCATTCAATTTATTACATCCAACATTTTATATTTAAAATCAAAAGTTCATAAACCAAACCAGACATCACCAAACATGAAATGGACATCAGAATTTCTCTCTGTGCTCTCCTTTATCCATGAGTGGAAAATCTCTGCATTTAGGTCTAGATGAAGTCATATTGTGACTTTGTCTAGAACAGGGTTGCCTATGTGTGTTTTAGAATATGTGGGATGATCCTTGTCACTAGTGATGTGCAGTTCACAAATGATTAGTTCGTTTTGAACAAATCTTTTTAGTAACTCAGGATTCATGAGTCCTTTTTTCTGGTGACTCGTTCAACTGTATCGTTCATTCAAACGTTAGGCAGCGGATTTCTACAAGATGATCACTTGCATCATACCCAGTCCTCCAGCTCAGTTATCCAATCAACTTCTATGTACGTTTGCAGAGAAAAATAGATCGAGGCAGGAACATCATCAAGACATGTTTAAAGCTCTGGAAAAAATTAGACACTATTGATCACTCCCTTCTCTTAGAGACTGGAAACCCATATTGGGCTACGTGGACATGTTCTAGCCTGGTTTAAATCTTATTTATCTGAAAGATATCAGTTCGTATGTGTGGATGGCATATCCTCTGACAAATCAAAGGTATGTTTTGGGGTTCCTCAAGGCTCGGTTCTGGGCCCATTATTGTTCTCACTATATATGCTGCCTCTGGGTGATGTAATCCGGAATCACAATGTCAATTTTCACTATTATGCTGATGACACACAGTTATATATTTCAATGAAGCATGGAGAAGCCCCAAAATTAGCTACTTTGGAAGCATGTGTTTCAGATATTAGGAAGTGAATGACAGAGAACTTCTTGCTTTTAAACTCAAGAAAAACAGAAATGCTTGTTTTAGGACCCAAGAAACAAAGAGCTTTGTTGGCAGATCTCACTGTGAACCTCGACGGCTGCATGGTCGTATCCCAAAAAACTGTAAGAAACCTCGGCGTTATCCTTGACCCAGACCTCTCCTTTGGTGAACATATAAAATATGTCTCAAGAGTTGCTTATTTTCATCTTCGTAACATTGCAAAAATCAGAAACTTTCTATTAAAAACTGATGCAGAAAAACTAATCCATGCTTTTGTTACTTCTAGATTAGATTACTGCAATGCTCTTCTTTCCAGTCACCCTGATAAATCAATAAATAAACTTCAATTAGTGATGCACACGGCTGCTAGAATCCTAACTAGAACAAAAAAATGTGAACACATTACTCCAGTACTAGCCTCTTTTACACTGGCTGCCTGTTAGAGTTAGGGCTGATTTTAAGGTTTTATTGTTAACCTATAAATCAATACATGGACTTGCTCCTACTTACCTCGCTGAAATGATCCAGCCGTACATATCTACACGTAACCTTAGATCGCAAGATGCAGGCCTTTTAATTGTACCTAGAATTTCTAAACAAACAGCCGGAGGCAGGGCCTTCTCTCATAGAGCTCCACTACTGTGGAATGATTTGCCAATTAAGGTTAGAAATGCAGTGCAAACTTTCAAGTGTCTACTAAAGACTCTTCTCTACAGCATGGTCTATGATTAAGTGTAGTCTGGCCCAGGGGCGTGAAGGTGACCAGAAAGGCTTGATACTGTCCACCCTTGCTGTTGTCTTGCCAGGTGGGCTCTCATCGCCACTGGGATGCCCTCCCTCCAATGCTATTTGGGGGCGGAGTCACTGGCTTGTTGTTGTCTCTCTGTTTTTCACTTGTGCAATTGGGCTGTACTCTGCTGGCAATACTCGGCCCTCATTCAGGGTGGTTTCCGTTGGTGGGAGTCCCTTTGGTTGGTGCTTGGCAATGTGGGTGAATTGATTTCCTGGCCTTTGGGCCCTGTCCGGGGCCTCCCCCGGATAGGGCCACAGTGTCACTGGACCCCCCTGTCTCAGCCCCAAGGTCTTACGCTGCTATATTATTGTGCTGGGGGAGTAGGGTCAGTTTTCCTTCTCCACTATAAATCCCTGTAGATTTAACGAATGCATTTTCTAAATTTTCCCTGTCTCCTGCCGTTTTAAACTTAGGAGGACATGAGGACTTGGCCCACACCTGAGGAGTACCAGGCTTGAAAGACCCGTTGCTGTCCCTGTCCAAAGTCCTCCTGGTTGCGTTACAGATCAAGACGATACCTTACGATTTCAGCTGCCACTGTGCTGACACCTCCCCCCTCCCCCGTGTTGTCCCAGTCCTTGTCCATCTGGTCATGCTTCCGACCTGGACTAAGTTTAAATAGACTCTGGACTCAGCCCACATGCATTTATTAATTATTACAATTTGTACTTTTAATATGTTCACCCGGCACAGCCAGAAGAGGACTGCTCACCCCTCTGAGCCTGGGTCCTCTCTAGGTTTCTTCCTAAATTTCGGCCTTAGGGAGTTTTTCCTAGCCACTGAAATTCAACACTACTGTTGTTTGCTCCTTGGGGTTTAAGGCTGGGTGTAAAAAAAAAAACAAAGTGTAAAAGCACTTTGTGACTACTGCTGATGTAAAAAGGGCTTTATAAATAAATTTGATTGATAAATTTAAATGATTAAGAGACCACTGCACCTTTATCTTTCCTTTCCAAAAATGTCGAAAAGGAAGGTATTGAGTGAGGAACAGAAGGGTTAAAATTAAGAGACCACTGCAAATTGAACGCTTCTGTTCCTCATTCAAAACTTTCCTTTTCAGCTTTTTTGGAAAGGAAAGAAAAAGGTGCAGTGGTCTCTTAATTTTTTCCAGAGCTGTATAACTGATAATTGAATGCAGACTATAATAAGTAGTATAGTTAGTTGATTACTGATGTCATGATAAACACAGATGAAAAAGGGCACAGAGTCTTTGTCTAAGTAAACAAGAAACCAGGCAAGCCTAGTTCAGCCGGACCGCAATAGAAATTATTGCCCTCTTGAGAATCAAACCCAGGTCGCCCACGTGAAAGGCTGTGTCACTAACCTCTACACCACAGAGCTTTACAGTTGATGGGTGTCAGTACAGCCTCTTGTGTCTATAAACAAATCCTCTTTTGCCACTAGCTGTTTTAACAGCTAATTGGCCATTCGTGAATGATATTGATACACTTAAACTGACTAACATTTCTTACTAAGTTTACCTCCACCACAAATAGCGTCTATGAACTGTTAGCTTTTGCCACTGGCCGTTTGAACAGCTTATTAGCCAGTAATAGGCTTTACCAGTATCTACTAACATACTGAAATAGTCATAGGAATTGAGCAATTGCTAGTGAATCTGCCAAAGCTATTTCATTTCATGGCATAAGAACATATTTTTTTCTTTCATGGCATAACAACATACTTTTTTCTTTCATTCGTGAATGACATAGATACAATAACTATCAAGAAAGGTGACGATAACTAACTATCAAGTGAAACAACGGGAGAATTGTGGAAATAAAATAAATAAATGTTGTTGTTCACAATAGATTCGAACTTGAGCCTTCCATGTGAGAGGCACTGTCTTTAACCATGACGCCACGGCATTACGCATTTCACCAGTCGCTAAACACTATTGAGCATTGTGTTAAACTGACTGACGTTTCTTATTAAGTTTACCTCCTCCACAAATAGCGTCTATGAACTGTTAGCTTTTGCCACTGGCCGTTTGAACAGCTTATTAGCCAGTAATAGGCTTACTGGTATCTACTAACTTCTTAGGAATAATCATAAGAATTCAGCAATTGCTAGCGAGAATGAAGATGAACTTTTCCATGCCAGAAACAGTCGCAATATAACCGTATACAATTTTAGTTAAGGCTCACTGTACCGTAACTACTGTAGCCTATGTTGTAGCCAGCAAATGTGTTTGTCTATCCTGACCCAAAACGCATGCACGGATGCGTACTTCGAAAATCCACCAGAAACAGTCGCACAATAACCGTAAAATGTTTTATTTCAGGCTTACTATAATGTAGTCACTGGAGGTTTTAGCCAGCGAAGTTTTCATCTATACAGAATAATTCATAATGCATACTTCGGTTCGCCTGCGAGGAGATACGAACTTGAGACCTATAGTTTGCTGGTCCACTTCTCTAACCACTACGCTATTTAACAAGAGTCAGTCAGTCAGTCAGTCAGTCAGAGACATTCGCTCTTCTTAGCCGGCTCCGCTTACGCGGTCCAGCAAAAAGACTTGTGAACGACTGACTCATTCAGTTTTATCATTTAATTGAACAGTTGTTTCGTTCATTTCAATGACTGACAGCGGAGTTCTACCCAACCATGGAATAGCTGTTAGTTTAACCTTCGCAAAGAAAAATAGATTAAGACAGTAGTATTATAAAAACGTTTGTAACAGATAATTGGACACATTGTAGGTCTAAAATAATTAGGCTAATGCAGTAGTTGATTTTTTATTGTAATGATAAACACATACGAAATCATACACAAAGCCTTTGATTAAGTAGAAAGACTTGTGAACGACTGACTCGTTCATTTTTATTAGAACGGCTGCCAGCGGAGTTCTATCCCGACTACTTAATACTGGCTTCCAGGGGCTGTAGTCACAAAACCTTTTATCTTACCACTAGAAGGACTCCCAAACAGCAGTAAAGGTTCCTAGCGAAGAGTTTCCTCTTAAAACCTATTCACAAAGCTGCTAAGACCAACTTTTACTAAGGAACGGGGAGAAGTCTTAAGCTAAGAGAAAGGGCAGGGTTGACCCTGTTGCTATGGATGATGTCATGTTCCATGAACAAGCTTAATTACTATGCCCATAGTGATTGGCTGATAAGGGAGGGGTCTCTGTCAGTGAATTCATCATAGCAATTCTGTAGAAGGATGTGTCATGTTGCCATATTGAAATAAAGATATTCCAGCAAAATGTAGGCCATGTGTCACTGATTAAACATGAAACCAAGAATGATATACTGAATAGTCAAGACATGTTCAGCTAATTGTTAGCCTCTTACATGTCTGGCATGAAATGTGCATTCATTTTTTGATGGTGCAATAATTAGTGCAATTATGTGTCCCAGCACCAACTACACCGGGTGGTCCAGCTTTGGCCATGAATTCGGCTTTGTTTTCTTGTAGTTGTTTATCGTAGAGTTGTTACAACCTTGATCTCCGGTGTTATTATGTTGTTTGTTTGTGAAGTGACTGCATCATTGACTAGCTCTACTCTGATCATAATACCGTCTCGATTAAGGCGATACCTTGTTAAAAGCTCAGTAATGGGTGCGAGGGTGTGTAAGCATTACTGACTCAAATGAATGAAATTATTCGAAACATTAGAACATTTTACTCTACTGACTCGACAAGATCCGAGTCAATAGAAAGAGTCAAAGTTCCCACTGGCTGCACTCCAGAGGCCTATAATCTACACCGGTTTGACTTGCAATTAATACCACCGCAATATTTGACTTATACTGAACACTTGAATGCAAATATATTGTCTCCATCTTAAAAGTCCATAGGCCTGTTGTACATCTAAGTTAGTTTCATACCACATCCAACCTGAGTACAAATGCTATTTCAAATCTTTCAATACTTGCTGGTGAAGAGAGGATTGTTGATTACAACGGCTGACATCGAGTGAATGTCATGATATCATGGAGACATGATATGACATGACATAGTATGAAGACAATGTGTTTTACGTGTTTGATATGTTCCTTTATTTTCCCTTTAAGACATTAATCTGAGTCTGTAATCTCCAATTAACGTGCAATCAGCCACCTGTGGTGGGACTGGCAGACTTAGGGCTATTCTCTTGAATCGTTTAAGTAGGCAAGTTCAATCAAGAACAGCTGAAGCCTGACAAGCTCAATCAAGCACTGATAGATTATTATTAAGAAACGATAACCAATTTGAAATAGGGTTTCTACAACATATACCTCCAAAAATGTTTTGATGTTGCTACTTAAGCAATTTAGTAAAACATGAGGCAATGTATCAAATCAATGTTTTTTAATCTTTCTGTGTCTTGTAGATCACAGCAATGTCCAAGAACCAAACCAATACCTTTTACCCTGGATTCAAACCCAATCACCAAAGCATCGCTCCGTCCCTGCAAAGACCCTTCGCGTCCATCTCTCCGTTGTTCTCGACCGCGCCATCCATGTTCGTGACCATCTCCACCCACCTAATGAACACCACCACCAAGGACAAAAACATCGTGAGCAATTCCATGTCTACGACAGTAGGGTCTCTCATCCTGGTTCTGGCCTTTCTGCTGGGCTTCCCCGGCAACCTCTTCATCATATGGAGTATCCTGCTGCGGGCCCGCCGCCGCTCCGTCACCACCCTCCTCATCCTCAATCTAGCGGTGGCCGACGGCACGCTCATGGCCATCACTCCCTTCTTCGTGGTTTTCTTGGTCAAGAAGGCCTGGGTGTTTGGCAGCGTCATGTGCAAGGTGGGGGCATTTGTTCCTGTTGAGTGGTATATAATATAGAATTGAGTGTTATAATATATACTGCAGAAATGGTCGTGTTCCAACGCATAGATGGCTTTTTAGCACATCAGATAGCCTAATCTCGTATTATAGCCGTTCTTGTGTCAGACCGCACAGTTGATAGTATGCTACGTAGCTACTGGTTGATGCAGTGCTGTGGCAGCAATGTCAACGGCCTTAAACGTGATCAATGGCAACAGAACAATGATATCCTTTTCTGCCCTAAGACGGCCATGTTTGAAAAAAAACAGTTGATACTTAATACAATACTCGACTTTCGCCTTGAATCCTTTCAATATGTACAGAATGTGCTCTCGCTTTTTTTGCCGTTCGCTCCAGATCCTCTTCTACATGTGCCTGGCCAACATGTACGCGTCCATCCAACTGATTATGCTGATGAGTCTGCACCGGCTGGTCGTCGTGGTGTGGCCGCGTCGCGTCGCTGCACTCGCTAGCCGGAAGCGGGTACTGCGAGGGGTGGCAGCACTGTGGATGCTGGTGATTATCGCATCCGTCCCCGCACTGCTTTTCAGGGAGATCAAAGAGTCCCAGGACACGAGAAACAAAGTTTGTTACACGAAACATGAAAAGTGGAGTTATGTGAGTGTCACATTTACTTCCAAACTGACTCGCAAGCATTTTAAATGTTTCGCATTTTTTGTGTAACATACTTAGGCTACTAACACTAAATTACTTTGGAACTTACTAACTTACTTTGGAACTTAGTCCTCTTCATTCCTATTTGATCATTAAGTTCGGCATTTTTGTGATAAGGTAACAGAACATCAATAATTGCCTCGTAATATGTCAGTTTCAAAGCGGTCTGAATCTGAAATACAATGAATTACTTGCTCAGAATCCGGCAGAATATCCTGTGGCAGGCAGAATCAACAACGATCCAACTTTGACTGTGATAAGAAGTCTTACAACAAAGAATCATCAGATTGACCAAAAGGTTGTATTTAGCATGACAATGATCCAGTGATCCTACAATAACCCGACATCAGCTGGTAAAATAACAAGAAACCAGACAAGCCTAGTTCAACTGGCCCGCAATAGAAAATGTTGCCACCTCAAGATTTGAACCCTGGTCACCCATATGAAAGGCTGTGTTGTTAACCTCTACACCACAGAGCTGTAAAGTTGCTGGGTGTCAGTATAGCCTCTTGTCTCTATCTTGAACAAATCCTCTTTTGCCGCTGGCCGTTGGCCGTTCGTGAATGACATTGATACGGTTAAACTGACTAACGTTTCTTACAATGTATAGCGTTTGCCACTGGCCCTTTGAACAGCGTATTAGCCAGTAATAAGCTTTACCGGTATCTACTAACTTACTGGAATAGTCATAAGAACTGAGCAATTGCTAGCGAGTCTGCCAAAGCTATTTCATTTCATGGCATAAGAACGTATTTTTTTCTTTCATGGCAAAACAACATACTTTTCATTCGTGAATGACATTTATACAATAACTATCAATAAAGGCGACGATAACTAACCTCCGACAGACTACACATAAGCTAAACATCACGCAACTCTGTCATTTTTCACCTTAACCCCCAGCCACAAACGTTCAAGAGTCTACACATATACACATCGTTGATTATAAAAACTTGTCCGAGAGCCTGTTACAATTCAAATTGAGTCTTGGGACTCAACTCAGACTAGAGATTTAGTGACTTGATTAAAGTACTACTAGCTCCTACCATTCAGAACCCGTTTGCTAAGGGAAGAGGAGGAAAGAAACAAGTCATGGTATTGTTTAAGTTTAGACTTGTAAACGTTAGAGGCAGGAGTCTACGCAGTGGCCCTTTAATTTTTCTTTATGTTAACATGAATGTTGTGTTTTTTTCTAATAATTAAACTGTTATTGCTCAAATACATTGCTCTAAACATTTTTCACTGGTAAGCAATCAAGCTGTAATTCAAGAGGATCTTTATGCTGATTCAGTAACCCCCCTGTTCCCTCAGCGCAGACGGTTGTCCAGTACACATTGGAGACAGTGCTGGGATTTGTATTTCCCTACACAGTGATTGTAGGCAGCTACATCTGCATCCTGCGAAGGATAAAAAAAACAAAGTCAGTGTTTCACACTCTTCAGTTCTATACTGTATGTCTGTGTTCACTACATTCATGTCTAGATTTAAATTGTATTCACGCTGATCGTATTTACTGGAAATGCATGGTAAAATGCAGTTTGATTTAATAAGGTTTCAGAGGAGGATGCGCAGTGAAAAACTCATCCTGGCCATTGTGGTAACATTCGGCGTCTTCTGGCTGCCCTACCATCTCATCAACATTGTGCAGGTAGTGTGTGTGTGTTTGTGTGTGTGACTGTGAGTGTATGTGTATTTGAGTCGAAACCAGAGCTTCACACCCATTATAGCGGGTTAAGAAGAAAGGTCAGAGCCAGAATCAGAATTACATTTAATTTTAACATTTACACAGTTGCGGAATTTGACTTGTTTTTTTGGGGCTGCTGGTGGCAGATAATGTGTGAGAACAGTTGACATACATTATATAATTATGTAATATAATGGGATTTTCTATATAACGGTGACCATATACTACTCATAGATTTACAGTTGATGTAAACATTTACAGTTGCTTTAACAGTTACAGTGAAATCTATTCTCATGAACTTAATTGGCGTATGTCTTTACAGATTGCTGCAGCTCTTACTCCAGATAGTCCAGCTAAAGAGAGGTAAGGTTTCTGAAAGGGTTTTCTTAAGGACTCATATTGTCTTACCTCTTTCATTTCGTAGTGTCATGATGTGAGTTATTGAATTGTTATCAAAAAACGAACAACCCTGTTTACTGGCATTGCCACTGTCCCCTTTTCTCGCCTAGTCTCGACAAAATCTGGACATCCTTCCGTACCATCACCTCGACCCTGGCCTTCATCAGCAGCTGTGCCAATCCTGTCCTCTACACTTTCGCTGGCAAGTCGTACATCCGGAAGAACGGAATCGCATTCATGGCCCGCTTGTTCGATCGGACGGGAAACGACTCGGCGACCAGGAAGAGCCAACAGAACAGCCGAGACAGAGAGAAAGACGCTGGCAGCGTGGAGCTAAAAGACACGGATGAACAGCTAGAATCGACAACTAGCACGAGCACTAAAGTCACAGGCCTTGTCACTGTGAAATAGGTGAAGAATGGCGATTACTGACCTTGAGATGTGTGGATTTGGATTATATCGCAGACTTTAGAAGGGAATGCGCTGCGTATGTGGTTTCGGTTCATGTGGTATGTTCAGTTCAGTATGTGGTATGCAGTTCATTAAGTGACCACCAGAGGATGTAAAAGTCATGTTACCTAATGAAACCTGCCGAACCACTTCCGAACCTGGGCTGTTTTCCCCATTTAAAAATAAAATCCACTGGAACATTCTGTCAAACAAAAATGGTTCCGTACTGAACCAGTTGAAAAACAAAAATGGAAAGGGTTGAGTTGGGGATCAGCATGGCTTCTTCCACACCATAGCAAACGTTCCAGTTGAATGGAATGTAGCCCACCTTTTTGTAGCTTGAGGTCGTGCATCAAGCTCGGGGCATTGGTTCGGCCTCTCTCTTCTCTATTTGTGTGTGTCTGACTCTGTGTGTGTGTGTGTGTGTGTGTGTGTTGGGGAGCTGTTATAATGTCAGTTTGTATGTGTGTTTGTTTGTGTGTCAGAGATTTACTGCTGTACTGTACATTGTAATTTCAAATCATTAAACTGTAGTAACACATTTTAATACATTAGTAATTGCAACAAAATGTGTTGCTACATTTAGAATTTCTGTAAAGCATGGAATGCTATCATGGAAGGTTGGGTGGTTGTAACAGCCAACTTACGTGGTAAAATAAAGTTAAATAAATAATATGAAAATTAAAAACTTCTCAGACACAATTCAGCTGCCATTTATTGATTAAGAAATTGACATTCACCTCAACACAGATCACAAAAGAAACATATCGTGCAAAGCATGCAGATCCTTCAGGAAGCTGAGTAATATCTTGGGCATTATTTTCACTCTTCATCATCTCCCACTGTTTTACCTAGAGCTATTGTCATCTGTTTTTCCTCCTCTTTTCACTGGAACCATTGTCATTTCTTCTCCCTCTCCACCCGGTTCTCCACCGTCTCCATCTTTCTTCTCTTTCTCTCTATCGTCACGGTTTGTTCTTCTGCCGGCCTTAGAGGCCTGCCTCTCCAGAAACACACCCACATCTTTTAATCTCCCAGAAGAGGAGGCGGAGCCACTGTGGGAGGAGCATGAGCCGGTCAGGGTGTACAGCAGAGGGTTGACCGCACTGGAAAAATAAGCTAGTGCTATGACAATCGTGCTGGCTCTCAGACAGAAGTTGTCCAGTGTCGTGGACGGCCTGTTTAGGACAATCCACACCTGAAATAAATAGTATATTTCATTTTTAATAGTGAATACTGACAATAAAAAAAAATTCTGTTGATTTCAATTACATTTAATCAGTCATCGGTCTTTCAGTGCAGTGGTAATCGGTTATTTGGACATCATTGGTGCTTCTTTCTTCATTTTGTGTTTGTATCCCAGACCTGAGTTTAAATATTATTTCCAAGCAAGTATTTAAATATCCTTTTGAAAATGAATAACTCTAATACATGGATAGGTCTTACTTAACACAGAGTTTTTAAAAGCATTCCAGACATTGAGCTGCGATCTGGTTTGACGATAATCCCTCCAGTGCTGAAAAACTATTACAGAGGATGCTGTGACATGTAGCTACTAATCAGCATCTTTTCTACATTTTGTGTATATTGTACTGTATGTATTCCTGAATTTCAGGGGATCAATAAATAGCAGAAGATGTGGGATAAGGAGATTACAATTAATTACTCTGTTCATGGTAACATTTCACCTACCCCATTTCTCAGCAGTTTAGAGCAGAGAATTTGAAATGTGTTTGGATGAAATACTTTTAAATATTATTTTAAATAGTATTGCAGAAAAGAGTTTGAAAACAGAAACATACAAATAAAAATTATTATTTTGGTCTGTGTCTTAAAAAAAAGTAAAAATAATTAACCTCCTAAGACCTGAGCTTTGATAATGTATGCATTTTTAATTTCTCTTAGCTATTTGGGATTAGCAGGACCTGATAAGTATAATATCTAAGCATTATTCTTGAACAGGGAGTACTTTTTGAAAACAATTATGTCCTCGTATGATGACACTGGGTTTATTTTACTAAAACATAGTGTCCTCATCTGTGGACACAGGGTCTCAGGAGGTTAATGATGAAAATAGACATACAGTGAACTACAGAATTATCAGGACACTAATGCTTCATTATTGGCCCTTTGGAAACGAAATAACACAATGATTGTGGGATTAAAGTGCAGATTGACATCTTTAATTTATGGGTATTTTCATCCACTTTGAAGTTACACTTTGAAGTGACCACTTTGAAGTTACAGAACATTTTGTACATAACAACCCCCCCCCCCCATTTTATGTTACAAAACAATAAGTCACTGTCCAAACACTTTTAGAGTTCACTGTATTTTACCTCAGGTCAGACATGCCTACCTTCAGCAAGTTGACCATGTGGTATGGAGCCCAGATGAGGACAAAGGTAGCAATTATCAGGGTAACAAGGCGGTTGGTCTTCCTGTAGGTTGGGTGCCGCCAGCGGGCACGGCCAGATGCTAACGCGCGAGCTAGTCGTATGTAGCAGACAGTCATGATGCCGATGGGAACCAGGAACCCAACAATGGTCTCCATCAAATGGTGACTCACCTGGTGAAGAAACAAGCCAAATGTTTATTGAGCATTTTAGGGCCCCAGGTAAATCGGGTGATACAAGCGTGGCAATTTAAACATTCATTCACACGCAGCGAAGAGGGGGGAAGTATGAGAATGTATGCACTCACTAGTGTGTGTCTCTGGAACATCTGCTAAGTGACTTAAATGTAAATGTACACATATTGTATATGACTTAACAATGCATTGACTTAAACATGGTGTGTATTCACATATGGAATAACTGAGATTTGATGGAAAACTGGTACAATCTGAAGTTATTAAAGTCACCTTCTGCGCAATGGGGGGGTAATCCATCCTACACTTCCCATTTTTGACCTGTCGGTATGCAAGCAACGGTGTAGGCAGTAGTACAGCCAACGCCCACGCTATGACCATGGTGGGCCAGAGCCTAGACTTGGTGCGGACACGCAGAGAGAGGTAGGGCTGGACCACACTCAGGTGGCGGTCAATGCTCATCAGAGTGACCAACAGGATGCTGAGGTACATGTTTATGCCGCATATGTAGTGCAGGAGCTTACAAAGAGCCGTTCCGAACTCCCAGACGCCCCTGAAGAGCTGACAAAGAAAAATAGGCACCGTGAGCAGTACTAGCGTGTCAGCGATCGCTAGCTGGAGGATGAGGTGGGACGTGATGGAACGGCGATGAAGGCAGAACAGGATGTTCCGAATTACTACAATGTTTCCGGGTAGACCCATGGCCATAGCAACCAGGAGGAAGGAGATTTCAGTAGAATTAGAGTGGCTCCGGTTTGGAGTGGATGAGCTGGTGGTGAAGTTAATGATGGTATTCAATGTTGTGGCGTCCATCCTGAGAGAGGACATAAGAAGGAATGAGAGAGGAAAGCGATGTAAACAAATGTTTCCTATGCCAATTTATTATTCTTATTTGGAGCGATTGTCCAAAAAAAGGGCCAGATGCCGTGAGCACAAATCAACGTGCTGCCTAGACACTTACCTCAGGCTAAAGACCATCAGCACAGGTAACCTAAGAGACAAGGCAAGAAGGGAATTCTATGCCATCAAATTGATTTAAAACTCAACATCCCAATCAGACTCTGGGCTAAAATACTCAGGTAATTAAACCCATTGTCCTCTATGAGGTCTTGGGTTCCATTACCAACCAAGAATTAGTAAAATGAAAAATACCCAAAAAGACTGCTTACAAAATTTTTGCAAAGGTATTCTTAGAGTACCATGTTAAAAGTCCAAATAATGCAAGCTGAACTAAATTAGGAATATACACACTCAAAATATATGACCACCACATCTTAGAAACGCAGATGGAAGACAGGGAGGGGGCAGCTTTTCCATTTCAGCTGGAATGGTTCAATTCTACAGCAGAAAGTCTGCATTCAAACATTGTGAATCACTGTTATTCCACTATTAATGCATATATATTATATAATAGATATAATAATATATAGATCATACAGTGGATATAAAAAGTCTACACACCCCTGTTAAAATGCCAGGTTTTTGTGATGTAAAAGAATGAGACAAAGATAAATCATGTCAGAACTTTTTCCACTTTTAATGTGACCTATAATGGGAACAATTCAATTGAAAAACAAACTGAAATCCTCGAGGGGGAAAAAATTAAAATAAAAACCTTACAATAATCTGGTTGCATAAGTGTGCACAACCTCTTATAATTGGGATGTGGCTGTGTTCAGAATTAACCAATCACATTCAAACTCATGTTAAATAGAAGTCATTACACAGCTGCCATAATTTAAAGTGACTCTGATTAATCACAAATGAAGTTCAGCTGTTCTAGTAGGATTTTCCTGACATTTTCTTAGTTGCATCTCAGAGCAGAAGCCATGGTCCGCAGAGAGCTTCCAAAGCATCAGAGGGATCTCACTGTTGAAAGATATCAGTCAGGAGAAGGGTACAAAAGAATTTCCAAAGCATTAGATATACCATGGAACACAGTGAAAACAGTCATCATCAAGTGGAGAAAATATGGCACAACAGAAACGTCACCAAGAACTGGACGTTCCTCCAAAATTGATGAAAAGTCGAGAAGAAAACTGGTCAGGGAGGCTTCCAAGAGGCCTACAGCAACACTAAAGGAACTGCAGGAATTTCTGGCAAGTACTGGCTGTATGCTACATGTGACAACAATCTCCCGTATTCTTCATATGAATGGGCTATGGGGTAGGGTGGCAAGACAGAAGTCTTTTCTTATAAAGAAAAACATCCAAGCCTGGCTGAAGTTTGCAAAAACAAACATCAAGACTCCCAAAATGTGTTATGGTCTGATGAAACCAAGGTTGAACTTTTTGGCCATAATTCCAAAAGGTATGTTTGGCGCAAAAACAACACTGCACATCACCCAAAGGACACCATAACCACAGTGAAGCATGGTGGTGGCAGCATCATGCTTTGAGGCTGTTTTTCTTCAGCTGGAACCGGGGCCTCAGTCAGGGTGGAGGGAATTATGAACAGTTCCAAATACCAGGCAATTTTGGCACAAAACCTTCAGGCGTCCGTTAGAAAGATGAAGTTCACCTTTCAGCACGATAACGACCCAAAGCACACATCTAAATCCACAAAAGCATGGCTTCACCAGAAGAAGATTAACGTTTTGGAATGGCCCAGCCAAGAGCCCAGACCTGAATCCAACTGAACATCTGTGGGGTGATCTGAAGAGGGCTGTGCACAGGAGATGTCCTCGCAATCTGACAGATTTGGAGCGCTTTTGCAAAGAAGAGTGGGCAAATATTGCCACGTCAAGATGTGCCATGCTAATAGACTCCTACCCAAAAAGACTGTTGTAATAAAATCAAAAGGTGCTTCAAAAAAGTATTAGTTTAAGGGTGTGCACACTTATGCAACCAGGTTATTGTGAGTTTTTTATTTTTTATTTTTCCCCCTCAAAGATTTCAGTTTGTTTTTCAATTGAATTGTTCACGTTATAGGTCACATTAAAGGTGGAAAAAGTTCTGACATGATTTATCTTGTATACGCACACAAACACACACACACACATATATATATAGGTTTAAAACAGCTCCGGGAAAAAAATTATGAGACCACTGCACCTTTTTCTTTCCTTTCCAAAAAAGTTGAAAAGTAAAGTTTTCAGTGAGGAACAGAAGTGTTCAATTTGCAGTGGTCTCTTAATTTTAACCCTATATAAATATATATACATACATACATACATATATATAGAATTAGTAAAATGTCATATATATATATATTAGACATTTAATCAAATTACAAATCAAAATGTCTACATATTGCACCTTTAAATGTCACACCCACCTAAATGGAAGTGATTCTCAAACCTTCCATAACAAAGCCCTCGTATATATTTAGAAAATGTCCAAGTATATACGTTTTTTTCCGGTCGAGATCACACACTTACGTCAGGCAGGGAAACGCGCTCAACTTGGAGGCAAAAGAGTGTAGGGACTAATGCAACCTGTAAATAATGACCAGAAACAAATATAGTTTCTATATTCTTAGTAATGATTTAATACTCCATGTAACTAGTAGGCACTTTTTGTTGTATTTAAATAAATCTAGCCATCTATATCAAGCCTGTTTTACCACAAAGCAAAACAAAACGTATCGTTGCAGGTAGAGCAGCCATTTAAACAGCCTCATACATGGTTATTTCCTATCTCTTCACTCCTTTATGTTGCACTTCATGTCATTCATGTGAATGGAGCCAGAAGTCATGTCACTTAAAACTTTTAATACTTTATAAGTTGTCTAGCTATTTATTAAGAGTGAACTCAAGCCTCCACGCAGAGCAACATTTGTACATTACTTCCCCTTGGCCAGCACAATGAAACAAGGACTGGCTCTTACACATTGACTTGAATATAATTAGCATATCTTCGTGGCTAGACATTTAGTCTTCATTCTCTTTCATTTGTTTTGCCTTCTGGCAGTAATTTATCTGTAAAAAACAATACATTAGGTACAATGTAATTAAATATATTTGAGAAATCATCCCTTAATGGGAGATACATAAAAAAAGCCTAATGAACAATCTAATTTACTCACAAACTCTAATTTTCCATGTTCCTGGTTGAAGTTGCTGGTGGATTTGTTTTCACACAACTGAACTGCAGTACCCCATAGAGTTCAATGTCAAAAACACTAGTAATATTTTTGGAGTAATTACTAGTATCTAATCAACTTTCAAAAGTAAAACTGAAAAAGTTGCCAGTAACAATAGAATAGTTAAGTAAAAAATAAGTACCAGTTTCTTTTGACTAGTAAGTTAAAATGGCTTCTCAAACTAGGCAGACTATGCGCACACAGTCCACAAAACGAGATAGAAATAGAGCGTCACATCCTAACCTCATGCCAAATGTATGAACACATTAAAGACACATATATGTACCTCAGAACATAAAGACCTGCAAATCATTTGAAATCAAATAAATCAGCAATTTATTCCCTTACATGTCAGGAGAATTACCTAATTGTGCGATCACAGTAGCAAGATTACAGTTTCTCGGTCGTGAGAAAAGAGCAATGGACTACAAAACAACGTTGTCACCATATATGTATGTACAGCTCCGGAAAAAAATAAGGGACCATTGCACTGTTTTCTTTCCTTTCCAAGAAAGTTCAAAAGGAAAGTTTTGAGTGAGGAACAGAAGCGTTCAATTTGCAGTGGTCTCTTAATTTTAACACTTCTGTTTCTCACTCAAAACCTTCCTTTTCAACCCAAGATTTCACAATTTCTGCCAGGTTATGCAAACTTATGAGCACAACTGTATAAGTTTGCATACCCTGGCAGAAATTAGGAAATTTTGGTATTGATTTTGAAAATGTGACTGATCATGCAAAAAACTGTCTTTTATTTAAGGATAGTGATAATATGAAGTCATTTATTATCACATAGTTGTTTGGCTCCTTTTTAAATCATAATGATAATAGAAATCACCCAAATGACCCTGATCAAAAGTTTACATACCCTTGAATGTTTGGCCTTGTTACGGACACACAAGGTGACACACAGGTGAAAATGGCAATTAAAGGTGAATTTCCCACACCTGGGACTTTTTAAATTGCAATTAGTGTCTGAGCATAAATAGTCAATGAGTTTGTCAGCTCTCACATGGATGCACTGAGCATGCTAGATACTGAGCCATGGGGAGCAGAAAAGAACTGTCAAAAAACCTGCGTAACAAGGTAATGGAACTTTATAAAGATGGAAAAGTATATAAAAAGTAGTCCAAAGCCTTGCAAATGCCAGTCAGTACTGTTCAATCACTTATTTAGAAGTGGAAAATTCAGGGATCTCTTCATACCAAGCCAAGATCAGGTAGACCAAGAAAGATTTAAGCCAAAACTGCCAGAAGAATTGTTCGGGATACAAAGAAAAACCCACAGGTAACCTCAGGAGAAATACAGGCTGCTCTGGAAAAAGACGGTGTGGTTGTTTCAAGGAGCACAATACGACGATACTTGAACAAAAATGAGCTGCATGGTCGAGTTGCCAGAAAGAAGCCTTTACTGCGCCAATGCCACAAAAAAGTCCGGTTACAATATACCCGACAACACCTTGGCACGCCTCACAGCTTCGTGCACACTGTAATTTGGAGGGACGAGATTAAATTAGAACTTTATGGTCACAACCATAAGCACTATGTTTAGAGAAGGGTCAAATAAGGCCTATAGTGAACAGAATACCATCCCCGACTTGAAGCATGGTGGTGGCTCACTGATGTTTTGGGGGTGTGTGAGCTCTAAAGGTGGATATTGTGAAACCATGATGGCAATATGAATGCAGCATGTTATCAAAAAATACTGTCAGACAATTTGCATTCTTCTGCACGAAAGCTGTGCATGGGACGCTCTTGGACTTTCCAGCACGACCATGACCCTAAGCACAAGGCCAAGTTGACCCTCCAGTGGTTACAGCAGAAAAAGGTGAAGGTTCTGGAGTGGCCATCACAGTCTCCTGACCTTAATATCATTGAGCCACTCCGGGGAGATCTCAAACATGTGGTTCATGCAAGACGACCAAAGACTTTACACGACCTGGGGGCATTTTGCCAAGACGAATGGGCAGCTATACCACCTGCAAGAATTCGGGGCCTCATAGACAACTATTACAAAAGACTGCAT
This sequence comes from Esox masquinongy, assembly GCA_016801175.1. Taxonomy (NCBI): domain Eukaryota; kingdom Metazoa; phylum Chordata; class Actinopteri; order Esociformes; family Esocidae; genus Esox; species Esox masquinongy. The sequence continues at coordinate 27,276 of JACXGI010007269.1, forward strand.
GCTGTCATTGATGCTGAAGGGGGCAATACACAGTATTAAGAACTAAGGGTATGCAGATTTTGAATAGGGGTCAGTTAATTTTTTTCTTTGTTGCAATGTTTTGTTTTATGATTGTGCCATTCTGTTATGACCTACTGTTGAATGTGAATCCCATAAGAAATAAAAACATGTGTTTTGCCTGCTCACACATGTTTTCTTTATATATGGTACATATATTACCAATTCTCCAAGGGTATGCAAACTTTTGAGCACAACTGTATATAAAACAATATATCGCCAACAATATAACATTTTAAATGCCATTATCCTTTTGAAACATTTGTTTGTCATGTTTACTTGAATTTGTATTATTTTAGATTTTACTTTTATTATTGAAAGTCTCCTGATTCTCCACCTTCTTTGGCAATGTCAAGAAAATGTTTCCCATGCCAATAAAGCATAGTAAATTGAAAATACATTGAAAGAGACACACACATTCAGATACATATTTAGGTTGACAGAGATAGTCTATATCAGCAACTGGTTAGGAAATAACCGTGATTTCATAGTTAATCTGACAGAGGAAGTTGCTTGATGTCAAATCTCTCTTATTGTGACTTATCATGCAAAACCACAGAGAAACTACTTTTGCTTACGAAACATCAGCAACATTCAACATTCCATGCTGTTACACTCCTTATTAACAGATGTTATATGAACGTCCATATGAAAAATAAGGGGACCATGAACAATTAGAACTGTACTGCTGTAATCTATTTTTTCATCAGAGTTTTGTTGAATACCGTGGTAGCACAATATAAAGTACACCTAGCAGAATGCTTTCGGGCATATATGACAGAGATCAAAATTCTCTATCACACAATAGCAGTTTTATTAACTTGCAAGGAGAAAGAAATCATAGCAACAAGGTTATCAGTGAAATGTCTGAGGCGCAGCTCAGAAAGACCTTTTTTGTATAGGCAAAGTGTGACAACATCTTACAAAAAACCTTTCAGCAAATCATGTCTTTCGGTCTCAGTCAGCCTAAGCTTGTTTCTTTGATTAGTTTAGCTCTCCATTAACACATCTTGCATTTTCCTACTGTCTAAATACATGGCCTCAGTGCTTTACTATCAACCCAGTACTCAGCTAGTGATATTTTTCACTCTCCTATACCATGGTATAATTAATCAATACATCAGCTCAGTAAATTTCCACAATAATACTTGTTTCTGACTGGCTTGAAGTGAGTTTTACAATGTACATTCATTCTGGATATATGGTCGGTTGGATTTCTTTAGAACAGATATAGGGGACAATCAATCATGGCCTGAAAGGTCACAATACTGCTATATTTATATAGTAATAAATAACTTTCTAAATGTTTATGTAGGTGTCTATCTCGCTTATACCACAGTGGCCAACGAAGAACAATATTGACAAGTAGAAATTACTTGATTTTGTTTTTATTACAATGTTTTGTTAGTGATTATGCTTTCTCCTGTGTGGTTGGCTTGTGTGGTTGGCTTCTGTAACCCAGTCATTCATTCGACTAGGTCTGTATTTATATATAGAATTTTAGAACTAATCAGGACTAATCTTCTGTAGCAACCAGGACATAAGAAAGCATAAATAAATAGATGAATAACACATGTAAAAATAAATGTAAATGTTTTCTTATGTTGTTTTTTGTTGTCAATTGTGGTGTCAGCAAGATAAACACCTCCATTCTATACATTACCTTGGAAATAATGAACTATTCAACAGGACAAGGTGTGACATTAATGTTTATCCCTTACTTATTTGCCTTGTTACTGTAATAACTATTTATATGACTGGTCAGAGAAAATGTTTCTCTGTTTGAATGTGCCACTGAGTTGGCTGGCTACTCTACAGATGTGTAATTATCTCAGCTTTAATAATATAATAGTTTTATATTAATAGTTTGTCCCAAGTGCTTTTAGTGTTCATCTACACATGTTTAGAGTTGAACAAATGAGAAAGTACTATAGGGCTTAACTTTTGGAATCCTAAAGGCTTTTTTGATAGTTTTGTAATGACATTTCATAAATGTTTGTCGTAGAAAATTTGAACTTCCTCCTATTGCTGCAGTAGCACTTTGGTGCTCCAGAGGTATAATGATAAAGAAGGAACTGGGCAGTCGACTAATCACATTAAGGTTTTCATGCTTTTACAATTTCTCCAAATTGTAGGCTGTCTCCCTTTCCTCTTGCTCACCTGTCTATTTCCTTTTTTAAATTCCATGCTGTCAATGTCACTTCTCCAGTCAATCTTCACCTTGTTGTCATCTAATGACCACAAGGTGCCCATTGCTTCAAAGATCTTGTCACCTTGACAGGCTCATTTCCTGACAATGGCTCATCGTTCATCGACTTCAACCTCTCACTGTCTTATTTAAGTCCTATTCTAAGTCATTCTGTGTTTTATAGAAATCTGAACACATTTTACAGTTACTTTAAACAGACCAGGATCCAATTTTTCAGCCTTTGTAGATTTCTTGGACTCTTTAGCACGAAGGGAATGAAGTACCTATAGTTCTGCATTGCAAATATGATGCCTTGATGCTTTATAGACAGACCCTGGGTGGGCTGCCTTGAGCCCTGTCTATCTTTGCCAAGTCAAACAGCCAATCATTTTCCCTATACACTTTTCTACAGCTGCTTTCAAACATTGAGTAGATATAGAAATCTGTGTTGAACCATTAATTCAGAAGATTAGAAATGCTTGATTGGTTTTGAATTAACAGGCATATTTCTTTCTCTAATCAACATTTGGAAACTATATCCTAACCCTAACCAACTAAACTATTACCAGCAATGTTTTCAAATGGGTAATGTCAAAAATGTATGAATGTTTGATTACCCGAACAATATAATAATCTGCCAGCATCGACCAATACATATAGAATTAAAGAAGTGTATAAATAGTTTCTTCTGGTCTTTCCTTCTCTCTCTCTTTCTTGTCTACATATGTCTCTCTTTTTCTGTCTTCCTCCCTTGATGTCACGGACCAATGCTGTTCTGAGAAAAACTGGAAGATCTGATACCAAACAACCTGTCTGTTCTAAATAACAAGAATCCTCAAAAGTAGTGTACTACATAGAAGAATAGGGTGCCATTTTGGATGAAGATGGAGTTATCGTATGTTGCCTAGCTTTACAGATTAACAAAGACATAGAGAATATTTACTGTATCAATATTTCCTACACATTTTCACTCCAGTTAAGTTCTAGCTCAAATACTAAATTAACTGCATACTGACACCATATTTCCACCTAAAAAGATAATGTGCGTTCAAGTGTGATGACTTCCTTCCTCTTTTGTGGTAATAGTCGACCAACAGACTGACAACAGAGACTGATGGACAAAATAGCTATGAAATGCACTTCCTGTTGATTTTCCCTGAGAAAATGAAGACTTAAGTGAGGATAACCATCTTAAAAAGGTCAGTGTGGTGAAATGTAAAGCTTCTTAAGCCAACGTAAACATTTTAGTACAAACATTGTTCATACTGGTCGCAATGGAAAATTACTTGACAGGAGGTGTGCTTCGTTCACCCTTGTTTGGTATCATAAACTCTCTCAGAAGTGATGATGTGAATATATATATGTGCGTGCATGACTAGGATTTTATAAGTGTGTTTTTGTGTACAATATGGCTGCTCAGGTCATTTCCTGCCTACTAGTGCTTAATGGAAATTTTACATCCGAGACCCAGCTGCATTCACACGTCACTTAGACCTTTGTCCTGTGGCATTTTCAGCACTTTGTGACAACTGTATGTTGATGGAAAAAGGCTTCAAGAACAAGTGTTTTATTTAATGAGTTCCTATTCAGGGACTGCGCAGAAATCATTTGTTTGTCTCTCCTAAAGATTAACATCTCAAACTATTTGTTCAATCAGTCAATCAAATGTATTTATAAAGCCCTTTTTACATCACCAGTTGTCACAAAATGCTTTTACGAAACACTCAACCTGAATCCTCAAGGAGCTAACAACAGCAGTGTTGAAGCACAGTGGCTTGGAAAAACTCCATAAAAGGGGCTGAAATTTAGGAAGAAACCTAGAGAGGAATCAGGCTCGGAAGGGGTGACCAGTCCTCTTTTAGCTGTGCCGGGTGAACATTTTAAGAGTACATGTTGTAACAATTAATAAATGCATGAGGGCCGTGTCCAGAGTCTTTAAAATCTAATCAAGGTCCGAAATTCTTATTTCTGTCCAGAGACCTTTTTCTTCGGTTGCCTTCCAAAATGGTATCAGATTTCTCCGCCTCCACGGCCTCCCCACAGTACTCCTCCAGCCTCCCTGCTCCCTCTTCCCCTCCTTTACCTATCTCGCACCAGATCGGCGTCTTCATCCTGGTCCTGGCGTTCGTCGTCGGCTTCCCCGGCAACCTGTTCCTGGTATGGTCCGTGGTGTGCTGCGTGAGGCAACGGTCCGTCACATGCCTGCTTGTCTTAAACCTGGCGGTGGCTGACGCGTTCGTGTTGCTCAGTGCCCCGCTCTTCCTGCGTTTCCTGGTGGGCAGACGGGGCTGGGAGTTTGGGGCGGCAGCGTGCAAGACCATACACTACCTGTGCTGCGTTAACATGAACGTGTCCATCTACCTCATCTGCCTGATGAGCATTGACCGCTGGCTAGCTGTCACAAGACCCTTCCTGTCACAGAAGATGAGGACCAAACAAACCATGAAGGGCGTGTTGCTGGGAATCTGGGTACTGGCCTTCATCATGGCTCTGCCCATGCCTTTCTACCGCAGGTGGGTGTATATGGTGTGTTTGTTTGTGATGGTGCATTTGTGTGTGTGAGTGTGTGTGTGCGTGAGTGTGTGTGACAGATAATATATTCAAGGACACGCGCACTAACAAAAAAGTACCTCACTTATAGTCCAAGATCATCCACCAGTAAGGATACAGAGATTTTGCCATTTATTTTTTGGTCTTTTGCAAACATTCTGTATTGTTGTTTCGAAATGAATCTGTTTGTCTGACAGAAATGTCAGTACTCAAATACCTGATTTGTAAATATGAACATGTATATATATTTTTATATACAGAAGCCCTGAACCGTGAGGTGGATTTTCTTTTTTGGAAAAGATTGAGTTTGAGATAATATCTCATAATAACGAGATAACTATCTGGAAAGATGTTTTTTTTTATTTATCTTGTTATTTCGTGATCGTTATCTTGTTATGGTTCATTACTAGCTTCATGCCAATATGATTATTTAATACAGAATCTAATTTTAAACAATTTGACAGAAAACTCAAAAACAAGATTGACATCTTGTACTCTTGTTTGTTGTTCCCAGGCTGTTATACACTTCTCTAATAACCTTAGAAGCATGACTGCAATATTGAAAATCCGGAACATTTCCATTGTCTCAGTCAAACAACCTCATTCTGTGACCTTTATTTCTTTCTATTCTACTCTGTCTGTTTCTGTTTTTCTGTGTCTGTCACTATCTCCTCTGTTTACCCAGTAATCTGCAAATGAAGAGCTCTGTCACCATCTGCGTGCCTTACCACTGGAACAGCGTCGGTCACCAGGTGTTCCAGTACCTGTTTGAGACCATCCTTTGCTTCTTCCTCCCCTTCACCTTCATCATGGTGTGCTACAGCACTGTCCTCTGCCGACTACGCACTGCCATGCTCCAGCGCAAAGGACGAGTGCAGCGGGGACAGCGCGGAAACCGCCTCATCATCCTCATCATTGGAGCGTTCGCTGTCTGCTGGCTGCCCTACCACATCGTCAACATCTTACAGGTACTGGGGTTCGCTGTGTACTCTGTAGGTCCTGCGAGATATGTAACAGTTACTTCAGTTTGTTAAGTAAGACACAGAGAGGGCTCCTATCAAACATGAGAAGCACTGTCAATTATAAGGAAATGCCAAATTAGCGCTGTCGCTCTGAGCAGTGAAATTCTTATGACATGGCATGCGACATCTACGCAAGTAACTATTAAGTAAAAAATAAGCAGCAATTCCAAAGAGTGTAGGAAAGGGGTATATGGACAATACGAAATAAATATTTAATATTATAAATATGAGTGTAATAGTGCCTATGAATGGTATATTAAAATATGCCAATGTACATTGAATATGTATAGAAAGTCATCAGAGGATTTGAAGTGATCATGTGATAAATATGATCATAGATCAGTGTTGCTGGTTGAGAAGCCTTATGGCCTGAGGGAGAAAACTGTTTGTGAGCCTGGAAATGCGTGCCCCGATGCTCCGGTAATGTCTACCAGACGGCAGCAGTGTGAACAGACCATACGCTGGGGTGTGAACAGACCAAAGCCTACGGCCTTGATCGTCATCCTCTCTCCCTCCTTCACAACTCTCTCATTGTCTCTCTCCTTCTCTGTCGCTCATTCTAAGGTGACTGGTCTGCTGAGTGGCAACAACAGTCTGATAAATGCAGCCTTGGTGGCCCGTCCCAACACCACAGCCTTCGCCTTCCTGAGTAGCAGCGTGAACCCTCTGCTGTGTGTGCTGGCCGGGAGCCCCCATATCCGCAAGGCCGGCCTCAGCTTCATTGCCGAGCTCTTCGAGGGCACGAACCCCGAAAGGCGGACGTCCACCTACTTCTCTCGCAGCACGAGGACCAGTCGGAGTGGCTCCTTAGCTCCGGACGACAGCTTTGCTATGCGCAAGCTGTCACTCAAGCCCGGTCGGAGGGTGAAGGACAAGGAGGAGGATGGGGACGTCCGAGCGGAAAGGGAGGGAGCGGTGGTCATGGTTAAGGCTAAGCGAGAGCTCAAAACTTTGACATAAAAAGGTGCACTAGCCAGCCTGCGCTTTTCAAACATTTTTACCTCCGGTTGTCAGCAGTGCTAATAAGATTAACCCTTTAGTTTCATCACACAAACGTTCTTTTTAAGTGTTACACAGCTGAACATTCGTTATTTTCACACTTTTGGATGTGATGGATTGGTGCAGACTCTGTTGTGAAATGATATTCTTATTACCTCAGGTTGGCGAGGCAGTGGAGCAGGCATGCAATGAAGATATTGAAATTGTGGTCTTCATACCCACTGTTCCTTGACTGAACATATTCAACAAAATAGTTGGAAATCTTTTCTCATGTTTATGTTAAGAGTACCTAATAGCTGTAAGTAAAGGGATTGGACAAAACAACGGAAAAACCATACAAGAAGTAGGGCCAGCTTTTGCCTTCAGCTTTCTTGGAATGCCATCATCCAACTTTCTGTAGTGTGATATTGCACCATTATAAAAGAAAAGTTTTCAGTTCTTTGAGGGATGAAGGAAGTGGAAATCTACTTCTCATACAGGTTCAATCATGTTCAGATCTGGTGATTGGGGAGGCCTTGGAAGTTGTCTGATGTCATCCTGGTGTTCATAAAACCAATCCTGAATTTTGTAATGCATATGTGGACATAATCATCATGGAATTTTGTAAAAGCATGATAGAGTGCACTTTGTCTTGTAAAATGGCCTCATATTCCTTGGTTGTTACACGAACTGTAACGGTCCCATCCGGACAGGATTGTTCCGCTTCGTGTTTTCTGTGTGTCCTTGGTTTGTCATGTCCTTGTTTGGTCTTTCCTGTTCTCGTTTCAGTTAATCAGTTTATTCCTTTCACCTGTGTTTAGCCCCCACCTGTTTCTGTACTCCTTGTTAGTCTGTGTATTTAGTTCAGCCATTTTCTCCCTGACCTGATCGGTCATTGTTTTGTATGTCACGTTCCATGTTCCAGTGTTTAGTTTATGTTTTGTATGGCCTTGTTATATTTTGTAGTGCACGGCACTTAGTTTTTGTTTTCCTTTTGTTGTCATTAAAGATACCTTTTGACTCTGCGTTTGCCTCCGTCTCCCTCTGTAAACCGTGACACGAACGTGCAAAGCAATCATCAGACCAAACAAGTCCCATAAGATGGCTGCCCATACCGTAATGAATGCACAAACATGTTTAACAGTTGGCAGCAGACATTATGGGCTGAAGGCATTTTTTGGCTTTTTTCAAATGTAAACCCGTCTGGATGTAGGAAATAGGGTAAATAAATTCTGATTGTTATTCAATTCTGTGGTAATTTCTGAGGCTGTGCTTTTTGGGCATTGAGCACTACCCTGTTGAGTGTCTGCCTATCCCTGTTGGACAGGGATAGCTCCCCTTGACACATTGAATAAATTTGCTCTGAGTAAACTCCCAAATCACTGTTTTTTTTCCAAATGTTTAACTACAAAAAGTATTGCTTATTTTAAAAGGGTAGAACCATGAACATTTGTAACTATCATATATATATATATATATATATATATATATATATATATATATATATATATATATATATATATATATGTTAAACAAAATTCAACAACATTTAGAATCACGAATTATAGCTTATTTTAAACATTATAAGAGAATGAACATTAAAAAAGAATCTCCCGTTCCACCACATCCCAAAGGTGTTCAATCGGATTGAGATCTGGTGACTGTGGAGGCCTTTTGAGTACAGTGAACTCATTGTCATGTTCAAAAACACAGTTTGAGATGATGTGAGCTTTGTGACATGACGTGTTATCCTGCTGGAAGTAGCCATTAGAAGATGGGTACACTCTGGTCATAAAGGGAGGGACATGGTCAGCAACAATACTCAGGTAGGTTGTGGCATTTAAACGATGCTCAATTGGTACTAAGGGGCCCAAGGTGTGCCAATAAAATATCCACCACACCATTAAACGATGCTCAGTTGGTACTAAGGGCTCCAAAGATATCCCCCACACCATTACACCACCACCACCAGCCTGAACCATTGATACAAGGCAGGATGGATCCATGCTTTCATGTTGTTTACGTCAAATTCTGACCCTACCATCTGAATGTTGCAGCAGAAATTGAGACCCAGGCAACGTTGTTTCAATCTTCTATGGTCCAATTTTGGTGGGCCCGTGCAAATTCTAGCCTCAGTTTACTGTTGTTAGCTGACAGGAGTGGAATCCAGTGAGGTCGGTCTTCAGCTGCTTTAGCCCATCTGCTTGGTTTGAACTTCAGCAGATTGTCTTGACCATGTCTACATGTCTAAATGCACTGAGTTGCTGCCACGTGATTGGCTATGTACATATATATATATATATATATATATATATATATAATTTTCCCGGAGCTATATATATGTATAAATAATTTTTTCCAGAGCTATATATGTATATATACTATTTGGCAAGCAGTCTGGTGTTCCTACACCAATGCAGGATAATTATCTATGAATTGTTTATAATGTATCTAAAATTGAGGAAATAACTGTTTATAAGGGCAATATAATTCCTTACAAACTTTACAAATGTTACCTTACAAAATGTGTTAACAATTTTACACAGAAAGGGCAAATGTTTTGACAAATAGTCAGATTAGTAATTTATTCAAAGAAGATGTCTAAGAAATGTTCTTGAGACTAGTCTGCAAGGAATAGTTAAAAAACATCACAGACGCTTGATGTGTCGGAGAAGTTCAAATAGCATGATAGCTATTGTAATTGTGGTAAATTATTGCAAAATGTTCTGGGCCAGTGCTTCATTGTAAAACGGCAGTTGCCAATAATTGCACCATCATTTAAATACAGTGGGGCAAAAAAGTATTTAGTCAGCCATCAATTGTGCAAGTTCTCCCACTTAAAAAGATGAGAGGCCTGTAATTTTCATCATAGGTACACTTCAACTATGAGAGACAAAATGAGAAAAAAAAATCCAGAAAATCACATTGTAGGATTTTTAATGAATTTATTGGTAAATTATGGTGGAAAATAAGTATTTGGTCAATAACAAAAGTTCATCTCAATATTTTGTTATATACCCTTTGTTGGCAATGACAGAGGTCAAACGTTTTCTGTAAGTCTTCACAAGGTTTTCACACACTGTTGCTGGTATTTTGGCCCACTCCTCCATGCAGATCTCCTCTAGAGCAGTGATGTTTTGGGGCTGTCGCTGGGCAACACGGACTTTCAACTCCCTCCAAAGATTTTCTATGGGGCTGAGATCTGGTGACTGGCTAGGCCACTCCAGGACCTTGAAATGCTTCTTACGAAGCCACTCCTTCGTTGCCCGGGCGGTGTGTTTGGGATCATTGTCATGCTGAAAGACCCAGCCATGTTTCATCTTCAATGCCCTTGCTGATGGAAGGAGGTTTTCACTCAAAATCTCACGATACATGGCCCCATTCATTCTTTCCTTTACACGGATCAGTCCTGGTCCTTTTGCTGAAAAACAGCCCCAAAGCATAATGTTTCCACCCCCATGCTTCACAGTAGGTATGGTGTTCTTTGGATGCAACTCAGCATTCTTTCTCCTCCAAACACGACGAGATGAGTTTTTTCCAAAAAGTTCTATTTTGGTTTCATCTGACCATATGACGTTCTCCCAATCCTCTTCTGGATCATCCAAATGCTCTCTAGCAAACCTCAGACGGGCCTGGACATGTACTGGCTTAAGCACGGGGACACGTCTGGCACTGCAGGATTTGAGTCCCTGGCGGCGTAGTGTGTTACTGATGGTAGCCTTTGTTACTTTGGTCCCAGCTCTCTGCAGGTCATTCACTAGGTCCCCCCGTGTGGTTCTGGGATTTTTGCTCACCGTTCTTGTGATCATTTTGACCCCACAGGGTGAGATCTTGCGTGGAGCCCCGGATCAAGGGAGATTATCAGTGGTCTTGTATGTCTTCCATTTT